>PVKE010002432.1:0-83041 GCA_004027555.1 Craseonycteris thonglongyai | reverse complement strand
ATTTTGAAGGAAAAGAAAAAACAAAGACAACAACTACCCATCACCATGTTTCTCTCCAAGGTAAAGCCCCCGGCTCTACCGTCAGCGCCTCCAGCAGAAGAGTCTCCGAGTGAGCCTAAAGCTTCTACGAGTCAAGTGAGAGCCTCTCCTCTGCCACCAACACAAGACTCTTCGCCTCTCTCAGAAAGCAATGTTGATTAATGTTTATTACTGTATAAGGTTTTGTCATTAACCTTATTAATTAGCACTGACACGTTTAAGTAAATACGTATACTGTTGTAATTTTTGTCTTAAATGAGTAAAGTATGAATACTGTTTACATATTTAAAACATTCTTGTACCCGCATACACGAAAATTCCTAGGGGCAAATCCTACTTCGCGGATTTTCAGCTTTCGCGGAAGGTTCTGGTCCCCATTAACCGCGAAAAACGAGGGATCACTGTATTTAAGAAGCCTGTTTTAAAATTTGTATGTTAGCCTAGTTGGCTATTAGTTGGCTATTTTAAAATTTGAATTGAAAATGGTATTTTAAACCGTATGGTAACCATGTATAAGTCAATTTATTAGAAAGCAAAATTCAGTTTAAGACTACTTAAGGTAGTTTTAGTTTGGAGCAGTACAAAGGAAATAGGTATTTGGGAATGTCAGTTAATATGGCACTTACCACTTAGTAGTAGTAGTATTTTTTTTAAGATTTATTTTTATTGTTTTTGGCAGAGAGAGAAACAGAGACAGAGAAGGGGGAAGGCCCAGAGCAGTCTCCATAGTTGTACTTCATTAGTTTTCTACATAGTTTTATTCCACAGGTAGGGGCGGGTTGCACAGGGCAGGAACCAGGCTAGGGTCTTGCCCCAGTGAGAACCGAACTGGGGACACACCCAAGTTCAGCATATGGGTTTGCACGGGCTAGGGCCAGGATTCAATCCTTGGACCCTGGGGCTGCAAACTAAGCACTCAGGACCACTGAGCCATTCCAGCTTCCCCAACCCCTAGCATTATAATCTTGGTGTTGCCTTGGTCTTTTCCTGTGATGTTTGATATGCAGTGAACTTTTGGAAGAGGGTACATATGATAGTTTCTGCCCTGATGGGAGTTCATATCCTCAAGTGGTCTTGGCTCTATCACTCTTTACACACATAAAAACAGTATAAATTATTTGTTACTCTTCTTTTTTTAAGATTTTATTGTTTGAGAGAGAGGGGAAGGGATGGAGGGAGGGAGGAAGGGAGGGAGAGAGAGCAAGAGAGAAGGAAGGAGGGCGCAGAGAGAGAGGTGAGAGTGAGAGAGAGAAGGAAGTAGGGCCCAGAGTATCCTCCATAATTGTTCATCATTGATTGTATGACATGGTTTCAATCCACATAGGTGGATGTGGGACTGTGTGGGGCAGGAACCAAACTGTGAGCCTCCCATGTGGGAGATGAGAACCTTGGCTGTCAAGCCACCCTGGCAGTTACCAGTTGTGCCGCAACCCAGTTCAGCATATGGGTTTGCGTGGGCTGGGGCCGGGAATCGAACCCCGGAACTCATGATTGCAAGGCGAGCGCTCAACCACTGAGCTATCCTGGTATTCCTAATTTACTTGTTATTCTTAAAGTTGAGGTTCTTTATTCTGTCCTATTTTTTTATTTTATAATTTTTCACATTTAATAGTCCTAATAAAAGTTGTGGAAATTGAGGATACTCATCAATTTATTTATTCTGGAAAAACTTAATATATGAGATGGGATTTGAGAAAGTCTTGGGGATTCTGTGTCAATTGTTTGAAGGAGAATTGTAAATATTAAAGTCATGATGATTAAAATATTGACTAGTCCAACTCTATGCTTACAGTTTTTCTCTTTCTACTCTATAGTTTTTTTCTCATGTAGGATTGTTGGCCACTGATTTTTAAATTCTCCTATGTGTTTCTTTTCATAGATGTAGTTTCATTAAGTGTTTAAGGAAGATTGTAGTGTATTAGGACCACCAAGGCAGAGGGAGAAGGAATAAACTAGGAAAATAAATAACTTTTGTTGAAATTACTCTCATCATTAAGAACATTGATTTTTTTCATGAAGTTTATTTTTCCCAAGTATTGAACTCTTAAATGGCTGTTACTTTTCTGTTTCAGCATCAAAGCTGGACGACTCCTATCCTACATTCCCTATCAGCTGTACAGCAAGCAGTCCACTGTGCAGAAAAGTCTCAACTTCAATCCTGCATGCAAACCTGAGGACCCCGTCCCCGGTCCAAGCAACAGAGCCAAACAGCTCAACAACAGGGTGTAAGTTTGTCGAGAAGGGAACACTACAAAGCTGGGGTTTAGCAGTGGTTATAGTCCTGGATTTGCTGAGGAGGGAAACAAATAGAAAACCTGGCCATTCATCTATGGTAAACATGTTGAAATAGGGTGTCGGTGTCCTTCCTAAAAATTATTTTTATCATGAAAGTTCCATAAATTAAATGTAAACAAGGATACATTTTCAGTCATTTTGAAGTCCCATGTTAAACTAATGGAAGTAAAATTTTCCAGAAAGTAATTATTTCCATACAAGGAATTTGCTATAGATGTGGCTTTCTCAAAAAATGAACTCACTAAACCAGCTATACTTTTTATGTGTTATGCATAGAAAGAGAATGAAAATGTTAACATTTCTAGTTTATTTTTGAAAAATTCCAAATTTATAACAATTCTAAACCTGTACATACTTTATATCAATGAAAATATAGTTGGTAACCCTAAATGTTAAAAGAGAGGTGAGTCTAGAGCATAGGTGTCCAATCTTTTGGCTTTCCTGGCCACATTGGAAGAAGAATTGTCTTGAGCCACACATAAAACGCACTACCACTAATAATAGCTGATATGCTAAAAAAAAAAAACACAAAAAAATTTCATAATATTTCAGGAATGTTTATGAATTTTTGGGGCCACATTCCCACGATCCATGGGTTGGACAAGCTTGATCTAATTTATTCCATGTGACTATTTTTAAAAAATAGACTTAAGCTTTCTTAAATTGCAATAATCCTAGGTAAATTGGTTTCACAATTAATTGGTGTGTTACCTTAACTTATATATTAGGTGGTTCATTATCATCAGCCTTCTTATTTATTAAATTGCTTGCTTTGGGAGTTGGATATATTTTTTCCAAAAGACCAGGAGTCTTAATTAACCTGGGAGGATATGATAGCGCTACCTCCTGTAGTTTTTGTTGTCATTTGTTCTTTAACTTGTATTCATGTATAAGCATATTCAAATATTTTCACCTTGCCCTAAAACTTCTAATTTTTTTAGTACTATGGAAGGTATACAAGTAATACCAGAAAACCTTTTTGATACACAACTTAATGTTTTTTCTTACCCACACTAATAAAAGTAGGAAACAGAGTAGCCCTCTATCTGCAAGGGATTATATTTCAAGATCTCCAGTGGAGAGTACTGAACCCTAAATATAGGTATACTTGTTTTTTCCTATACCTGCATACCTATAATGAAGTTTATAAATTAGGTACAGTAAGAGATTAACAATAATAACTAATATAATAGAACAGTTATAATAATATAGTGTATTAGAAGTTAAGTGAATAAGGTCTATCTCTCTCTCAAAATACCTTATTGTACTGTCACCCTTATGATTATGTGAGATGATAAAATGCCTAAGTAATGAAGCTACTTACTCATAGAGACACACAATTTAAATCTTATGAATTGTTTCTGGAATTTTCCATTTAATATTTTCAGACCACAACTGATTGCAAGTAACTGAAACTGGAAAGTGAAACGGTGGATAAAGGGTTGGGGGGAGCTATTTTATGTGTTTATTGAAATTCTTCCTTGTGTCAATTTTAGGAAGAATTTACCTATTAGATTTTACTTCTTAATACATATACCGTATTTTCCGGCGTATAAGACGACCCCCTAATTTTACAGTTAAAACATAGGTTTAGGCCTATATTCGCTGTATAAGACTACCCCCCACTTCCGAGGCTGTAGTCTTATACAGCAAATATAGGCCTAAACCTATGTTTTAACTGTAAAATTAGGGGGTCGTCCCATACGCCCAGTCGTCTTACACGCCGGAAAATATGGTATGCTATTGCCTAAGAAATGTATATTTACCAATAATACATATTTTCAGTACAGCTACTTTGTAAATATATCCATTTGTCTAAGCTAAGAAACTGTAGTATAAAACAAATGTATATTTTCACTGTTTTCTTGTCAATATAGGCATTTCTGTTGCGTATGTTGCTTGTATACATGAGAAGAATCTTAATATTTGTGACACAGAAAAATAGATGCAAGTCTTTTCTGATTTACTTCACTTTTATTGCTTTGTGTTCCTTATATCTTAGTATGTTGAATATGTTTTGCAAATGTCTTTGAAATTCTTTTATGTGACTTTTTTAACTTTGTTTCAGGGGCCAGACTTTCTATGACACGTAGCAAACTAGATTTTGTTTCCTTCCTCTGTTAATTGTTTCCTTTCTGTCTTCTCTTTCCCTTTCATTGTGTGGTCATCTATGAGTTGGCTTTCATATTCCATGAGATGGTCAGCCAGAGCCAACCCAGAAATGGGTAGTAATGTTTTGCATCTGACTCTTGTGACTTTTCTTTTTATTCAGACTGTCATTACTAATATACCATGTTGACATTAGATTAAGGGACTTTTATCCAAGCCTGGTAATAATGTGGTAGTCTCACCTTTACATTTGGTATTGTATGGCACCTTCATCTGAGCCTGAAATGGAATTGAATTAATGCTTTGGATGTTTCTAAGAATGAATTAGGGCTCTATAATTCAAGTTTTTGCTTTTGTTACTTAGATGATTCTGTGAATGCAAATGAATTATGTCTTAGAGATTAGAGATTTTTTTTTTTAGAGAGAAAACAAAAGGGATCTTTATTTATGGGCCAGGTAACACTTATTATTATTGCTACTATTATTCATTAGTTTCTTTGACGTGAACAGAACAAGGAAATTAGAGTTCAGCTCTTTCCCTTCTCCCTCTGTCTCCTCTCTTCTTCCTTATGCCCTTTCTTCCTCTCTGCTCCCATCCATATTTCTGGATGTATCAGGACAGGGCTTCCCAGTTTTGGTTCCTTTGTACACCAGTTTCTCTATTTCTGCCTGATCTACAACCCATCTCCACTGGAAGTTATTTAACTTTTTAAAAATGTAATTCCTATTGTTTTGCTTATGTAGATTTAGACCCATCCTAAAACAATAAAATCCTTAGAATTATGTCAAGCAGATAGCTAGAGAAGTCAGGATGTGAATTTAACAACATTTGTCATAGGTCTTGCATTTACAAACCTGTCATGAGAAACTTGGTCCGGATTTCCTTGGACCTCCTTGGCATCTAAAATATGCTTTTCTTAAAAATGAAATGCCATTTCCCTTGTTATTAGGGCAAATGTCCTCCAAATTTTATTGAATTACATATACATTGACCTGGTTCTTCCTCTTTATCTAGTTGTGCCACAGTTGGCCTCATTAATGGATTAATGAATACAGACTGTCAGTCTTTTCTTTCTTTCTTTTTTTAAAAGATTTATTTTATTGTTTTGACAGAGAGAGACAGAGAGAAGGGGGAGGGCCCAGAGCAGTCTCCACAATTGCACTTCATCAGTTCTCGACATGGTTTCGTTCCACATAGGTGGGCAGAGGGCTGCGCAGTGTAGGAACTGGGCTGGGGGCCTCCTGCATGGGAAGCACACCCCCTTGAGTTGGGGGCCAAACCAGGGCCTCCCACATGGGAAGCTTGCCCTGGCAAGAACCAGGGAAGCACACTAAAGTTCAGCCTATGGGTCCGCACAGGCTAGGACCATGATTCGATCCTTAGACCCTGGGGTTGCAAGACGAGCACTTAACCCTCTGAGCCATCCCGTCATCCCTGTCAGTCTTTTCTTGAGTGAAAGTAACTGTCCTCCAGATTGTAGCAGGATTGAATTTATTGTGTTGAACAGCACAATACCTTCCATAAAACTAAAGTTAAAAGTAAGAATAAGTCAAACAAAGTTTCTTACCCATTTTCATGGGAGTTATTTATATTATATTAGTTCAGCAAATAAATTGACTACATAGTAGTGGATATTTAGAACCTACAGTTTCAATTAATTTTTAGTGGGAAAAGTAATTGGAATAGTTTTTCAGATTCTTCTTCATTCATAAAAGGATTCCATTGTATTTTGAGATAGGGAGTGTCTGATGTTTAAAATAAAAACTAAAAGGCTGTTAATGTGCTAGAATTTTCCTAGTTATCTTCCTACTTTGGTTTAGCAAAAATTATCTTGGAAGAAAAAGAATATAAAATTTGTGGCTTTGTTTTTCAGTTTTTAGGGGGAAATGTCAGCGTGTATAACTAAGGTAGTATTTAATTTAAAAATTGTTTTAGCTTGAAAGTCAGACATTAAGAACAATTTTTTTTCTTCTTTAGAAATCACATAATTAAGGAGATTGAGACAGAAGATGAAGTCAAAGTCAATGGAATGAACAGTTGCAACGAAGAAGATGCAAATAATGATTTTAGTTTTGTGGAGCTGGAGCAGATCTTTTCTGGAAAGAAACAAAACGGAATGCCACATCACAGAGACAGCTCTGCTGTTTTTAATGGACACTCTCATAGCTCTAATGGTGCCTTAAAGACACAGGATTGCTTGGTGCCTCTGGGCAACAGTGTTGCCAGCAAGCTTTCTCCAGACTCTGCCCAGCAGGAAAAGTCTGAGAAAAGCAATATCGACATCAGAGACTGCAGTGAGCAGCATCTACAACAGAGCACCAGAAGCACAGATGCTTTGCGGAATCCACACAGAACTAGTTTCTCTTCATTACTGTCTTTGCACACGAACACTAAAATAAATGGTACTCACCACTCCACTGTTCAGGGGCCTTCAAGCACAAAAAGCACTTCTTCAGTACCTGTTCTTAGCAAGGCTGCACCTTCAGTGCCATCCAAACCCTCTGACTGCAGTTTCATTTCAGACTTCTATTCTCATTCAAGACTGCATCACATATCAACATGGAAGTGTGAATTGACAGAGTTTGTCAATACCCTACAGAGACAAAGTAGTGGTATTTTTCCAGGAAGGGAAAAGTTAAAAAAAATGAAAACAGGCAGGTCTGCACTTGTTGTAACGGACACAGGTAGATACTTACTAAAATTGTTTTCTTAAGAAACAGTCATGCTTGGTCATTTTGTTCTTAAGCTATCATTGGTATTTGGATCAATAAGCTCTCATAAAAGTCTCTAGGAATATCAGGTTATGTAAGTTACAGTAAGTATAACAGATTATAGAAAGCTTTCTTGTTAAAATACTTTTTACAAAATTAGATTTAAGTGTGGCTAATTGAAATTTCTTAAACAGTAATAACGTTGGGATCTCAACATTTATTCCTATGTAGACCTTATCAGTTGTTGAAGTTTTGAGCTATGTAAAATATAACATGTATTATAGTCAGTGCTTAAACTCCTGTAAGAATGAATTGGTTTGGTAAGTGTACGAATTGGTTTGGTAAGTATAACTGATAATTTCTAGATTGATTGCATCATAATAATTTTTAAGTAATTAAATAACTGACATAATAGCTGTTATCATTAGAATGGTAAATTTTTAGTGAGTTTTAAGTATTTTCACATATAAGTAGATTGTTTAAATGTATTTTGTTTTTTAATATTTTCTTTGTCAAAAACAAAAGCAACACTAGTCTATATTTCTGTGCCATTGATTATAAATTTAGTACGTGGTTTGAGGTTTTAGTTCTTTTTGCAGATTATGTGGTGGTTTTTGTTTTTCAAGGGCAGGAGCTCAGAAAATATCTAAAAATTATACTTTATAGCTATGGAAACTGAGGGACAGAGAGACGCTCATGGTTCTGTCAGAGAAAGTGATAGATCCTCCATGTGGGCTTTTTCTGTCATGTTTTCCTGTGTTTGATGTGTTTCTAAATGCTTTTGTTATTTATGAAGTGTTACAGAATAATGTAAGTATTAGATTATATTGACATCTTTTTCTTGCCTTGGCCTTGTAATCTAAAGGTCATTTAGTTTTGAAAGCTTCAAATAATTCGTATGCATTAGTTTCATGAATGGGAATAAAATGAGAAACTTTTATATTGTATAAAAGCATTCAGTAGGTATTTGGTACATGCATTCTGTACTACTTGAATATATAAAGTTGTTTTGGATTGTTATGTTTATATAATACTCTTATACAGCAGAATTATGATTAAGATTGATTTTACTAATCATTTCTCAAGGTAATATAGATGGTAGTGAGAAAGTGCATGGTTTTAGAGTTAGATAGCAGAGCCTGAACCCAAATCCTGGCTGGCACTCTTCATGTAGCAGGACCCTGGGCAAATCACATTCACCTCTCTGAGTCTCAGTTTCCCTTGGCAGTGGTCTGAGTGGTAGTCCATTGTGCTTACCTAGTACAGGCTTATAAGCTTAAGTAAGGTGAATTAAACAAAGGCTCAATGTGTCACACATATTGAGAACTTGATAAATGCTTTCACAATCACATTTAGTAAATGAAGGAGCCTGAACCTTTCAGGGGGTAAATGTAAGTTTTTTAAAGCCTGTTATGAAGAATGACCTATAGTACCAGTTAGGCTGACTAGACGTACTGTTTTAAGTGGGACAGAAAACAATATTACTGTCCTGTTTCAAATGGAACAAATACTCAGCCTAGTCTTACTGGGCTAAACTCAAGGTGTCAGTAGGCTGACCATACATACTAAAGTATTTGAAACGGGACAGTACCACTGTTTTCTGTCCTACTTAAAATGGTATGTCTGGTTGGCTAGTTCTCATAAATATACCACAGGAAATCAGAACTTTTTACAAGCTCAGCGTTCTTATTTCCAAGACTTGTATATCTTGGAGGACCAGGGAAAAGGGAAAGGACAAGAGCAATATAGAGGAAAGCTCTGGTGTGACTGGATTTGTGTTAAAATAACCCAAATGACTCTTCTAATCTCAGGGTGATTATTCTAGAAGCCAGAGTCCTTAAGAGAGGACACTGACCTTTATCTCTAAAGGTGGTCTAATATTTAGAGCTGATTTTTAATAGTATTTAATGGCATAAGGAAAATTCATACACATATTTTTGCTTTATAGACTATTTTTCAAGTATATGTTTTTAGAACAACAGTGTAGTGGTTTGAGAGCCTGAAATCAGACTGCCTGGGATTGAATGCCAGCTCAGCCTCTTACTAGCTGTATGATCTAAGCAAGTTATTAATCTGTAAAATGGAATAATAGGATTACTTATCTTAGAGTGTTATTGAAATTCTCACCTGTAAACCTCTTACTGTGGTGGCTGACACCAAGCACTCAATAATAGTTGAAGTTTTTGTTATTTTATCAATGTTTGTAGACTGCATGGAATAGTGTCTTAGCTCCTTTAATGAAAATATATGAAAACACCTTTAGATAGCTTTATAAAATGGCATACAAACAATTTGAAGATAAGTATTTAGGCAAACTTCTGAATGTACACTAGGAAAACAGTATCTTCAGAAATGATTTGAGTTATGTTTGGAAGTTCACTCTGAATCTCTGAATTACTTTTAGAGTTAAAGAAACTGATATTTGACTTTTCTTGAGGTGATAGAAGATAATCTAATAGATTCTGTGTTTTCTAAAGACTTCATTCTACTTGCAAGCACTTAACCCTTTTAGTGCGACGGGCTGATATATCGGCTTTTGCATCTTGGGCGAAAAGTGTGGTGGACCGATACATTGACTCATACGTAGACCATTAAATTACCCTTCACATTTCTCGCTATTACCGCTGGCAGAAGGTAGCACTAAAAGGGTTAAAAACATAATTTCTAAAATTTGACAAGACTTTATATATGTGTGTGTATAATTTTTTATGTATATATATGTACACACAGTTAGTTTGGCATTTGAACATTCTTTTTTTCCTTCTAGGAAATATGTCAGTGTTGAGTTCACCCAGACATCAGAGCTGTATAATGCATGTTGATATGGATTGCTTCTTTGTATCAGTGGGTATACGAAATAGACCAGATCTCAAAGGTCTGTATTTTTGTTTGTATTTTAAGAAAATTGATATATTATATATATTCTAACGGATCACCAAATCCTTTTTAAGGAAATATTTATTCTGATATTTCTGCTTCCAAATTTTCACTGTTAAGGAAGATGTAGGGAAATTTAAAAAGTTTTTTTCTCTCTGTAGACATTGGGTTTTTAGGGCAGAATACTCATCTTTACCTGAAGGCTCTGTCCTTCAAGACTGACATAGGTGGGGATCTGCTTTAGACATATTCCATATTCTTGTTTATATTTGCTATTATTTTATTAATAAATGGGAATTTTATGGTAGCATGTATGTCTTGTACTTAGGTCACTAGGCTTTCTCTTGCATAAACAACTGTCCTGTACAGCAGGTTCCCCAACCCCCAGACCATGGACACCAGTTAGGAATGGGGCCACACAGCAGGAGGTGAATAGCAGACAAGTGAGTGAAGCTTCATCTGTATTTACAGTTGCTTTCCATCACTCACATTACCGCCTGACAGCTGCAACATTAGATGCTCATAGGAGCATGAACCCTGCTGTGAACTGCACATGCAAGGGGTCTAGGTTGCGCACTCCTTATGAGAATCTAATGCCTGATGATCTGAGGTGGTGCTGAGGCAGTGTTGCTAGCCTAGCACTGGGGAACAGCTGGGAATATAGAGTAACATTAGCAGAGAGGTTTGACTGCAGTAAATCAGTTGCTTGCAGACTCATCAAAACCCTATAAATGAGTGGTAAGTGACAATTAAGCTGCATCTGGAGCTTGAATCATCCTGAAACCGCCACTCCCCACAGCTCCAACCCCAAACCCAAACCTCCCTGTCCATGGAAAAATTGTCTTCCACAATACCGGTCCCCAAAAGGTTGGGGGCCCCTGCTGTACAGGGTGAGCATTCCAACTTTTGATTGTGGGATAACTGTGTGTTACTGAATATCACTAAAATATGTCATCTGTGCAGTCTTTGTTTTAATGGAATTTCAGATATCTGTGAGCTAATCAGTACATTCATCTATCTATATCTATCTATCTATCTACCTACCTATGTATTTATTTATTACATAGTTTCACTCCACATAGGTGGATGTGGGCCTGCATGGGGTGGGAACCAAACTGGGGGCCTCCTGCATGGGAGGTGAGAGCCTTCACCACCGGGCCATCCTGTGGTTACCAGTTGTGTCACGGTTTAGCACGTGGGGTTGCACGGGTTGGGGCTGGGGTTCCATCCTGGACCTCACAGTTGCAAGGCAAGCACTCAACCTGCTGAGCTATCCCAGCATCCCCTAATCAGTACTTTTAAAAATACTTACTCTGGATTTTTCAGTGGTTCTGTCTTGTGTCTGAAAGATGGAACTGTTGGCATTTTCTTCTGAGTTAATTCTTCCCTTAAAGCACAGAGGCTGCTGGGGTTAATGCTGGAGTTTTGTTTTTGTTCTGAGTGATTGCTTATTCAGCTCTGAAAGGAGTATTTTGAATTGTTAAATAATTGATTTTTATCTCATGAGTAGCTATTGATGGATTGTTTCAGTTTTTTGCCTCATACCATTCAGTATAATAATATATATCAGTGGTCTCCAACCTTTTTGGCACCAGGGACTAGTTTCATTGAAGACAATGTTTCCACAGACGTGGGTTTGTTGGTGGATGGTTTTGGGATGATTTAAGTACTTTGCATTTATTGTGCGCTTTATTTCTATTACATTGTAATATGTAATGAAATACGGTAATTATACAACTAATCTAATACTATTGCTGATCTGACAGATGGAGCTCAGGCGGTAATGCAAGTGAATGATGGGGAGTGGCTCTATGTACAGATGAAGTTTTGGCTACTTGCCTGCCTCTTACCTCTTGTTGTGTGGCCCAATTGCATATATATCAGGGTTGGGGACCCCTGATATATATGAATTGGACATGCTATTGCTTTATAAGGTATAGTTACAACTTACACACAGGGAAGTGATACATGAAAAATTTTGTAACAACTAAAAACTGAGGGCTGTATACTCATGTTTTATTATATAGCAGGTGAGGTTGTGATTTCTCTCCATATGTAATTGTGTTCCTTATTATAAAATTAAAGCTTATTTTAAATGTTACCCTACTTTTTTGATACCAGAAATATTAAGAATCTAAATATAGTTAGTTTTTCTCTCACCACTTCTCCAGTGTGACCCTAGGATCTTAGTTATCTGTTTTCCAACTGTAACAAACCAAATTAAAACCATAGAAAACTAAGGGATAGTGTTACTTTAAAATTAAATAAATTTATCAAAGTTGTCATAAATAGTTGACTTTTGGGGGGGTGCATAGTGATTGATAAGTTTTAAAAGTAATAGCTCTTTATAGATTTATTCTTTTTAAAGATTTTATTTTTATTGTTCTTTTGACAAAGAGAGACAGTCAGAGAATGGGGTGGGCCCAAAGCAGTCTCCATAGTTGTACATCATTAGTTTTTGGATATAGTTTCACTCCACAGTTGGGTGCAGGGCTGCACAGGGCAGAAACAGGGCCGGGGCCTCCCACATGGACCCCTGCAGGAACTGAACTGGGGGCACACCGCAGTTCAGTATATCGGTCCGCATGGGCCAGGGCCAGGATTTGATCCTTGGACCCTGGGGCTACAAATGGAGCACTCAGTCCGCTGAGCCATCTCGGCATCCCCTTCTTCATAGATTAATGTCTAAATAAAACTAAAGAAATAATGCCATATTAAAAAAAAATATTTTGAAACATTTTCCTTTACATGTTGTCATGTTGTTAACAACCCAGTACTTAGATTTAAAAATAATTTCATTCTTTTTCTCACCACAGGAAAACCAGTGGCTGTTACAAGTAACAGAGGCACAGGAAGGGCACCTTTACGTCCCGGCGTTAACCCTCAGTTGGAGTGGCAATATTACCAGAATAAAATCCTGAAAGGCAAAGCAGGTACACATACTGAGGTCTCTCTGAAGTCATAGTGTTCCTGTTGAAGACTTCTGGATTTTGCTGTTGGTATTGTTACAGAAATGAAAGCAGAGTTGAAATAATTAGCTTTTTCATTTGAGGGATTTAAGGATGTCATTGACATCTTCAAGCAAAATCTGAATATAATAATACAAAGGTATACTTTGTTGAATTAGATGATGATAATTTTCCTGGGACAGTGTTTTAAAAGATTTGATTAGTTTGCTTTGTATAATTTTAGATAGGGGATGAAAATCATAGACATTTTGTGGAAGCTTCTACACTCGAGAGTTAATTGCTGATTGTTTGGTCACTGATCACAGTAAATACAGTAAAGTTCATGTTGCTAAAGGTTTATGTAAGGCAGAGCAGTAAGAAACAGTAGGACTTTAGTATACTGAAATAAGAAGATAAATACCAGCAATCATTCCCCATATCTCTGTTAAACCTATTTCATATGAGAAACATTTTCTTACCTCTTTGGCTTTTAAATTTTGGCTATTAATAAATAAAAATCATAAATTTATACTAATCACAATATATTTAAGATTTTCATGCATCTTTTTCCCCCCTGAGTGATTTCAAATCTGAGAAATATTTGCTTAGAAATTAAATTTTTTGACATCAATCAGTTTCTTCATGGATGTCTGCAAAGTCAAAAAAAATTTTTTAATTAGTTTTTTAGAAAAATACTGATCAGAAAGTAGTCAGAAATTAGATATACAGTGGAATGGAAGGCATGCAGTTAAATGTCAGCCCAATTATATCAGGTCCCTAGTTTTTAGTTATAAAAGCTTGGTTTATCAGTGACCTCAGTGAAATTAAGGGCAAAGAAAAGCCAGTGTCTATTGCTTTGGACATATTTTTTTGGGTTATCGTCTTTATGTTGTGATCATCTGTTTCCATGATGTAAGAATAAAAGAAAGTAACTGTAGATACATATTTATTCTTTGTGTGTGTCTGTGTTTTCAAATTTCCTAAAGCTTCTCTTGATCTAAGTTTTTTAAGAGATTTTTGAGGTTCTAGTGTTCTGTGTGTCATGGGTAGTTCTTGGGGTAGCTGATGTTGAGCTCATTGGGATTTGTGTTATATTTGAAAATATGGATAGTTTCTGAAGTATTTGTAGTTTGGTTTTATGGTAGGTTGGCTTTTTTTTGTATTTTCTGTGTGGCATTATTCAATGATGAAATCTTAAGTTCTACACAACAAATCAGTAGCTTGAGGACATGCATAATACCTGTCACATATTGGACACTCGGTAAAAACTTAACTGAATGAACGTTGAAAGAAGGAAAAAGAACTGTGCGTAAGTTTTCATTAACATCTTAGTTATTCAGTGCTCAGAGTTTCTCCGGTGGGAAGAATCTTGTGTGTGTTGCACACGTCCTTATTTCAGTAGTCTGCATCTGGAATTTTGGCCTCTGCAAGCACATATTTCTTTGGAACAGTGGAGAGCCTTACCTCTTATGTCTTTCCTTCTATCACAAATGATCTAATGATAAACAGTTTATTAATAGAATACATAATGGTTACTTAATTATCTTCATCAATTTAGCCACTGGATTTTCATAACATTGTAATGACCTTTTATAATTCACATCTCTCCTCCACCTCTCATTGGGGGGTGGTAAACCAGAAAGTAAATATTAGGGGAAATACTGAAATTTCACTTGGCATTGAAAACTGTCAAACCATTTTCTTGTCACTAGAAAAGGTGAATATGATACTTTGTATTTTATATTCTTTCTCTAACTTGATGTCATACCCTTTTGTGTCATAAGCTTTTGATCCATTCAGAGTTCATAGAAATGTTTACCACATATAAAGTGAGTAGATTGTTCTATATTATAAAGTTTGGTTGCAACTAAGAATGTACTTACGTAGAACTTGTTTCTTTAGTGCCTTTTTTTTCATTTTCCTTTTTATTCCCTACTTTTCTTTTACTGGGTCCTTATTAGATATGACAACCGAAGTTAAAAATATTGAGGATCAACTTAGGAATTAGAATCTTTGGCTTCTGCATACAACTTAAAAAAAAAATTTAGTTGTGTTGTCTTGTATGTCTAGGAAAGTATTAGAACAAGTAGCATCTTTAGCCCTTTGTAGAAGCTTTAGTTTCTTAATTGTTGCATTCAGAAAGTTTCCTCTAACAGTGCACTCAGTGGCTCTCCATCCATGGCTTCCTTCAGTAGCTAGCTGCCTCCTGAGCAGGGCTCAGCGATAACACTTTTCATTGATGACCTCATTATCTGGAATCCATTGGTACTTGATATTTCATGGTTGGGCTTTTTATTCTCCTTGGATTCCAAGACACAGATGTTTCCTATCCCTTCAACAAACAACTTCAGTGTTCATTCTAAAGAACAACAGTTTTTAAAATCGTCCCAGCCATAGATTTATTCTCAGCGATTTCTTTTTCACAGACTTGGGTCCTGGCCTCTGATTTCTCCAACCGTTCCTCCACCTTCTTCATGTGCCCGTCTAGTTTGTCAAGTTTTGATGAGCAGTTCTCTACTTTGCCCTCCAGTGAGGACAGTGTGTCCCTGCAATGCCCCGAATCTCCCTTGAAGCAAGTCACTGCGCTGGTGGAGGGACCCACGCGCTCTGCTGCACTGTGGAAAAGGTCAGCCAGCCCAGCCAGAGGGATCCGAGTCACTGCCTCTGCGGCAGGGCATCGGGAGTGCAGGGACTTCAGACACTGTTCTCACCTCAAGCATGGTTTTCTGTAATTTTTAAGACAAGTATCTTAGATTATTTAAATAGCCCTTCAAATATAAGTCACCTAGCTCCCCAGCTTTTAATAACTCATGGTTATACCTGGTGTGGCTGTTCAGGCTCCAACGTGTTTTGTTTTTTTGTTTTAGTATAGCCTCTTGAACTGTGGTACTCACAATTCTGAAATTCTTAAAGATATGCAGCTTAGAATAATGGACTATTAAAGCACGTATTTAGCCCTCGAAGGCCCTTCAGAAACACTGAGAAGTCTGCTCTGCATTCTGTCTTTAATTTGCCATAGTGAGCATATGTTAATCACAATACATCAGAAGTCATAGCTCATATTATATACTTGACTGTTTCATTTTTGATGCCAGTAGGATTTGTCCTCATTAAGATGCCAGTCCTCAGAATTAGATTCACATTTATGCTTTGCATGTGTGGGTGCTAGAATACAGAAATGCTTGTATGGGTTGCATAATTGGGTAAACTACTGGAGTCAAATCAGAACGAGTTGTTTCAACCCACAAAGCCAGACATTTTGCCATATTTTTCTGGTGCTGCTTTAACTTGGCTGATTTTTCATGGTAATTATGTCTCAAAAAATACTGCGTTTGTTAGTTATGTATGTTATTGCAGCATACTCAGAATAAGTTTGTCTAAAATTAGCTGATGTGCTATATCTTGGTCTTGTTTTACTAACTAATGCTAGTTTTGTTCATAAGAGAACTGTGGGTGAGATTGTGTTTTTGGAGTATATGTTTTTAAAGCATATTCTCGGAACTTAATAGTTGTACCCAAGAGACCTGTAACTGAGGTTGTGTTTTAATCTATTTCTCATTTATTAGTGAATCTGACAGTGGTAAAAGAAATGAAGTGGCTGCAGTCTGCAGACCCTCTACACTGTGCTTTTATACTTTGTGTAAAGCTGTAAATGTGTTTGGGATATGAAGAGATATATGTGAGCTGAACTTTAGGCTAGAGTTGTATTAGAATTGATATTCTGATCACACTTGAATGTTTTTAATCGAACATGCATTGTTACTACAACTTGATCTTAGCCAAAAGGATGAGAAGCAATGAACCTGCATTGTTAAACAAAAGTAGGATTTCCTGAAAGGGGAAATAATGTTAGGCTACTCTTTAAACATGATATGTGTTCAAAAGAAAAATCTGAAATTTAGGTTGAAACCTCTTTATGGTATGTGACTTCTTACTGTTTGGCCAAATGCATTGTAGGAATTTGATGTTTGTTAACTAGTTTTAAGTTTTGCAGATAGTTCTTTTAGGAAATAACAAAGAAAAAGCATTTAGAGAGCTTTGTATTTTCCATTAACTGTTTCCCATTACAGAAAGCTCTATTATCTTTTTAAGGCTATAGGAGGGGGTTCATCTTCCTGATCACTTTTCATTCTTGTCCATCTCATGAGACTGGGTTCAGGGGCTATTTTATATTTATCTTTTGATATATTTTTTTAAAACTATTACTAAGACAAAATGTTTTCAGTTTATTCTAAGTTTTTATCTGACTGCTGGTGAAGAATATAACAGAAGCAAACCGTTTTAGAGTTACAGCTTTTCTTTTGTTAAATAAGGAGATAAATACCAATGGAGATAACTGTATTTGAAATTTATTAAACTTACATATATGTTTACCTTTATAAATTTATTTATATAGTAAAGGAGTGGAAAATATATTTCTTGAATGAATGTTAAGGAAAATCAGTTTTTAACATACAATCATTAAATTTTATTATTTTTAAAGCAGATATACCAGATTTATCAGTATGGGAGAATCAAGATTCTGCACAAACAAATGGGATTGATTCTGTTTTGTCAAAGGCTGAAATTGCATCTTGTAGTTATGAAGCCAGGTAAGTAAAAATTAAGTGTGTTATAATATTTAGGAATAGTTAATTTACTTAATTATTTTTGTATAAACTTTTGAAGTGGATTCAGACATGCCAGTCAGGTCTGTATTTTAATATGTTACAGGCATTTTATGAAAAAAAGTGTTTGTGGCCTCAAACCCTTCAGTTCCTTTATTTTACCTCACAGATGCTAGATAACTATAAATAAACACCTTATTTTCCTGATGAACCAGTAGTTCCTACAGTGGAAAGCAAAAGAAATTGGATACGCATTTTTAAACCGCTGTCTTTTGAAGAATTAAAAGATAGTGGTTTAAATGGAATTAAAGAATTAGATATTTTTGAATGGGAGAGGGCTTTCATCTAGTCATTCCTTTAATAGCTAAGAAAAATTTCTTGTGATTTAAACCTAATAGTGTATTTTTTAATTTATGTTAAAACTTGATTGCCTCTTAAATTACAAATAAATAAATCTATACTGGCATACCTAATAATCTAACTTAAAATTGTAATGTTGTCAACTGGTTAGTGCCAACTTTGTGTGTTAATCTTTATCTCACAGTAATCTTAAACCCCAATTATAAATGGCTGTTCGATACAAGAAGAAAATATCATGTATATGTTCCTCATACTTTAAAAACAAATTAGTCATTTAAAAATAATCTATTACAATAGTTGTAAAAGTAGAGAGAGTAATACTGAATTGATTAATTAAAGTGAGCAGTCGTTATTTTTATTCCTGATAACCCAGCACAGACATTTTTCACCTCTGTAACATAGCAAGCATTTACATGTTGTTGGCAAGTGTTAAAGTATTTAATTTAATAATTATTTTTAAAAAGTTTTTTAGTCTTCTTTTTTGAAAGAGAGAGGTTAGATAGTGTCTATGGCTTTGTCATTTATACTTTTTAAAAAATTGTAATATAATTAACATATAACAGCATTTTCAGTTGTACAGCATGATTAGATATATGTCATGTTCTTCATTCTTAATTAAAAGTTGGGGTTATTCAAGCCTGTCTAATCTGAACAAAAAATATTTCAACTCAACATTGACCAGAATAGTTTGTTTAAAATCTTGCCAATTGTTTTATTAAAAAACATTTAATAAAAAGCATTATATTCAAACATATATAATTATAAAATAATTTAAATTATTTTACACTTATGTCAGGTTTTTTTAAAATATATTTTTATTTATTTATTTTGACAGAGAAAGTGAGAGAGACAGAGACAGAGAGAGAACTGAACTGGGGGAGTTCCCAGCTCAGCATATGGTTTCGCATGGGCCAGGGCCAGGACTCGATCCCCGGTCCTCGGCGCTGCAAAGTGAGCATTTAACCCACTGAGCCAACCCGGCTTCCCCATTATGTCAGTCTTTTACTCCCAAACTTTGCCTTTCTCAATGACAGAATTGTTTTAATTTTTTTCATTGTTTATAATGTAGCCAAGGAGTTAAAACATACTTTAATTTAAAAAATTGTCAAATACAAATCCGTTTTGGATTATTATGTTTTTATTAGCACAGGCAGCTGATTTTATGTTGTGCTCAGTACCTCATCCTTTCCCCTACTAAGTTATTGTGTGGTGGCTTTGCTTTTGTTGACAGGATAGTTGCATTACAGATCTGGTAGGTATTTAGCCCAGATACTCTCCATCTTTGGATTGTGTTGCTTGGTGAAATGAAAACGACCCTTTCTGTGCTGCCTCTGCAGGTTCTCTGTTCTCATTTAGCCCCACAAGCTAGATGTGGGGTGGGTAAGCCAAGGCTCCCTCCAGGATAGGGGTACTATAGTGGCCACAGCTGTGTCTCGCCTCTAGACTTAAGTTGGGGTGTAGATGATATATTTGTATTGTATCACAAATGGCAATTGTGAAGCGGAGTGTACTACAAAACAATTGGGGTAACGATATATAAGGGCCAAATATGTAGCAGGCCATTTAAGTGTTACTTAAATGGCAAATGTTTGTTTTTAGGAGATACAGAAAGTGATGGAAATGAATTGGACTGTAAATTGGAAAACAACCGCCATAAAACCCATGGCAATAGGGTTTTTGTCCTTTAATAGTAATTTTCCATTTTCTAGAAGGCTGCTGCTAATGAAGGTCTCTAGAAAACTCCTTTGTTCTGGCTATTGAACAGTTATAGTTTCTTTAAGTGAGAAGATTTTTTAAACTAAGTATATTCACAGTTGCATTATATGTTTCTGGAGGTTTGTTGGGGCCTTGACTATGGGGATGGTCTCCCAGTTTTATGCATTGGTGAATTTTCAGTAGATACAGACTAGTAATGGGGTCAGCAAAGGATAGAAAGGGTACATGAGGTAGTAGGAGTCATAGAAAGCTAGGCCTTTGATCAATATGCCTTACTGTTAGTGCTTTCACCCGTACTTACTGCAAAAAGCCAGCTCTACATGTAAGTGAGAAGGTAGGTGTGTGGATATCCTAGAATTTTTAAGATCAGATAATTTTTAAACCTTTTTTCACAGGTTGTTGTAAGGTCCCTCCATTCTTTCTAAGTAGCAGTATGGATGTCTGTTAGTATTTCGAATACACAGTGATGGTGATTTAGTGGTAAATTTTTTATATTGTCTAATCCAAAACAATTGTTTGAGCATAGCATATTGCAAGAAAGAGCCAACTCCCTGCAGTGTAAAGTGGGAAAGGCTATTTCTGCCACAAAGAGGAGGTATTGGTAGCATATCTTGCCTGGGAATTTGGTGGGAGGAATAAGAAGTTACTATAGAGAAGAGTTATTTCATACTGTTTGTAATGATCTTTACTTATTTCTTTTATACGAAATAAATCTCATTTCCCAACCACTGACCCAGGGTACTTTGCCTCCCTCGATAATGGGAAACCTATTAGGTTCTGTTTGTTTGTAGCTTAAGTGTATAGTGGTTCCTGAACATCTCTCTCCGGGATGTATATGTGTCACGTACATGAGCAGATGTATTCTAGTTTTCTAAGTAACATGCCCTGAAATTTTTGTCTAAGTGGAAACTTTGAAAGTGAAATGATTGTAAATGTAAGAATATGTTATTTATAAGAATTACGTACCATTCCTTTAAAAGTGAATAATTATCTTTGTAAGTTTAGCTTTTCTATGCAGAACCTATAAAACTAGCATTATTAAAAATGTCTTCTATTAAGATACTCCTATAAAGACTTCTAAACTATTATCTATACATCCATGCATTACCAAACAGAGTCCATTGACTATAATTCCTCCTTGGTGAGTTGAGGGAGGGTCAACCTCATGAGTGTCTTGAAGTTTGTTTTTTTCACCATCTTTTACCCACTACTCACAAAATGCCTGTAATATAAAATTTTGTTGAATGAATTGAACCAATTTTTTTACCATATGTTTATCAGTCACCACTTCTTTCACCATTTCTCCTTCCTATTAGGTATTTCTGCTAGTATCTTTGCAGTTAGTTATAGCTTTGTATACATAAGAAATGCATATGATTTTGCTTTTTGTCAGAGTAACTTGGAGGATTCTTTACTTTCTTGGTTCTTACTGGTGGTCTGAGATGGGGAGGTTGCCAGAGGCTTTCGAGTAATTGATGACTAAAAAGGGGCACACCTCCATACTAAGTGAGCACTTAGTAAATATCTATTGAATGAATGTGTAGAATAACCATATGATGTAATTCTGTAAGAGTGTATAATCAGGTGAAAACAATGCTTATTATTTTGCTATTGCTTCTATTTCAGTATTTTTTTTTCTTGATTCATTGCAGTATGGTAAAATGGAATTTTACTAGTTATATATAATTCCACAACTATATTTTTGTGCTGACTGCTCCAAATATGAAAGGTAACATGGGGCCTTGAGACGCAAAAGATTTAAAATTTACTATTTTCGATTAGATCCCTCAAAGTTCTGGAACCCTGACTCCAGCCCAGGGTGATGTCCTACCATATACAATGCTGTTGGCATCTCAGCCACTGTGAAGCCTCTTCCAGAGCATAGAATTTTGGTTTGGGAACTGGGTGGTCATAGGATGAACACATTTTATCTGTCATATAGCACCATTTTGTGTAGTTTTTTTGTTTATATTGTTTGTCTTTGGAAAATGAACACTGGCCAAACAAACCATGCCATGTGTTGGAAAGAAAACCTGTTTTTGACAGCTCATTCCAGCTCTGTGATGGTTGCGATATCATTAGCATATGGCAGCTGGCATCTCTGTGGAGCAAGGTTAGAAGTCTGAGTCTTAGGGGAAGTCTTCTGATAGACTAAAAACAAACCTGGTCTTTTAAAGATTTATTTTTATTGGTTTTTGACAGACAGGGAGACAGAGAGAGAGAGAGACATAGAGAAGGGTGAGGGCCCAGAGCAGTCTCCATAGTTGACAGCATTAGTTTTCCATATAGTTTCACTCCACAGCCGGGTGCGGGGCTGCACAGGGTAGGAACTGGGCTGGGAGCCTCCCTCATAGACCCCAGCAAGAACTGAACTGTGGGCACACCCCCGTTCAGCATATGGGTCCACGTGGGCCAGAGTTGGGACTCGATCACCTGGTCTCCGGGGCTGCAAAACGAGCGCTTAACCCACTGAGCCATTCCAGCTTCCCCCAAACCTGGTCTTTTAATAACACGTTTTGATACATCTACACATATCACTACACTAATCAGACAATTGTGCAATTTTTCTTTGGGAGGTATACAAACCTGGTAAGTTTTCTTGCTGCTTATTTTTACCCCTATTGAGAATGGAGTTAAATGAAGTTTGTATAAATTTGTACATTAGTGGCATGGGGAGATGATAACAACATATTTGATATATACATATTTTTTTACATTTTAAATTTTTTAGTATAACTGCCATTGTGTTTGTTATATTTTTTCTCTAGACAAGTTGGTATTAAGAATGGAATGTTTTTTGGGTATGCTAAGCAGCTTTGTCCTAATCTCCAAGCTGTTCCTTATGACTTTTATGCATATAAAGAAGTTGCACGCATGATGTATGAAACATTGGCAAGGTACAGTATGTGTCCCTATCACTGCATGTCTGTGTTCTCCGGTGCTTCTGTCTAGTGTTAAACCGAGTCCAGTTTCTTTAGGGTTGTCAGGATCACTTTTGCTGGACATGTCTATCTTTCAGGAATCTTCTCAGCATCCCAGTGTGATGGCTTCCTGTTCTTTCTTTGAGCAACTCCAGTAGTCGGTACATCTGTCTTTTCACACTGCTACAGTTGGGTGGAATCTACATAAATACTTTCTTTCTGTGGAACCAGACGGATGAAGAGAATTTTTAACTTGGTCATTCTCTTTCATTACATTTGAATTATAGTTTTGTTAACAAGTAGAGACTCTTTAAAACCTTTGTTCTTCTAAAACTTTGTTTTTGTAAATATTAGTTTTTAGTAAGAGTTCCAAGGTGTGCCCCATCCGTCTTTACCAAAACAGGCATCTGGACAGTGGGGCCAAGGTTTGTTGGCCCTTGGGCTGTATTGATGTTCTGAGAGAGGGGCTTCTTGCCTCTGTCTTCACCTCTTCCTCAACTTTCTTATACATTATTTTCAGTACCTTTTTATTATATATTAATCCATACAACTGTTGATGCTGCTAGTCCTGCAAAGAAGAATAAGATCCAATCTCTGTGTCTTTGTGGGAGCTTACTTTAGCAGTAGAGAGAAACTAGAAAGGGACAAGTGAAGTTACCTGGCATCAGTGTGTAGAATTGCATGCTGAATGATGAACCAGTCATAATCACAGCTGTTCTTAAGACCCAAATATGGGAAACTTGGTGTTACCAAGTGAAAAGTATGCTTTTTACATCCTGTTCCAAAGCTGAGGTCAGTAGTAGTATCCAAATGAAGGCTGGGAGTGGGAGACTGAGCTGAATAGGGGTCCTCCTGTATCGTGGGTTCCAGAGCAGACCACCAGCCTGCATGCACCTCAAATCAGGTGGATTTGAGGGAGACTCATGCATGTACTCATCCTGATAGGATTTTAGTCTGTCAGGGCATGTTCAGCGGCATCTGGCTTTTCTTGGGGGGAAAAAATTCAGTATTATTCTTTTACTACCCTTTGGAAGTCCTGCCACAGCTTCAAAGCCTGCATGCCTCAGGGCACCCTTACTCTAAAGCAGGATTCCTGGTGTCAGGTATAACATCTGCTGTTGCAAATGTCACCCTTTGTTTAATGTAAACAAAACACTCATTTCTGGAATAAATACAGATATTAATTAGTCTGACTGTTACCCACATGTAAGTGTCGGTGAAAGATGAAGCCTGTCCCTGTATACGTTACCAATTCGGTTACTGAAGTTACATTTTGATCCCAAGGCCTCTGGTGGCCTCCCATTTGTGGCCCAGGTATTTAATTAGCATTGGCGTCACATGGTACCTCTCCTCTTTCTCTTCTCTCATTAAATCAAGTCCTTTGTATGGGTAGAGCATGACCACAAACAAAACCCCAAAATATTTCCACATGTGGGTTTTCTTTTAGACAGGTATTTGGGGTGATTGGCCCTTATATCCTGTATCTTAAGCCTGCTACATGAATAGCATTTAATTGTGTTGTTATTATTTTTTAGAACAGCATCAGTTACTTTTTTTTAACTGATTTGGGTGATTTTTCTTTCTGTTCCATAAGGATCTGGTAAACTTTATCTTTGAAAAATTTTTATTACGGTAAATAGATTAAGTGTTATGACAGTTCTAACTTACCCACCATTTTTCAACTATTCAGTGGTTTACAAAGGTATTCTCAATATCAAGAACGTGGAATGCTAATTTCTGGTGTTTTTGGTAAATATAATGGGAAAAGAGAAAATACTAAATTATTAATTTTGTGGTTAAAAGTTAGGTAACTAAATAAGGGCCTTTGGGCCAGTTTAATGAAAATGCCAGTATTTTTTAGCATCTTAAGTCTTGTAAGGTTGAAGATATGTGCAGCTTGTGTGTATGGAAGGTAAGCTGTGGCTGTGCTTCATTGTCTTTGCTTTGTGTTAATAGCTATACACACAGCATCGAGGCGGTCAGTTGTGATGAAGCACTAGTAGACATCACTGATATCCTTGCAGAGACCAGACTCACTCCTGATGAATTTGCAAATGCTGTTCGCATGGAAATCAAAGACCAGACTAAATGTGCTGCCTCTGTTGGAATTGGTTAGTGTCCAGCTCATTTCATACTATTCACTTTACTCAAAGCATTACTTTGGTCATTGAATATCACTTAATTTTTAGGAGTGATTTTTAGATTTTGTTTTTATTACCTGACTGCGTAGGCCTCTTATAAAATAGTTCTTAGATTTGCTCACCATTACGCAATGCATGAGATAAAAGTGCATGTCAGAAATGCAAGTAAATAGCTGATAATATCTTTGGAATAAACAAGATGGACTATTTCTTGTCCTTTGAAAATGAGGACAATTAAACTAAGTATTTGTAAATAATATTTTTTTCTGGAAGTGTACAGAATCCATGTTTAAAGCAGTGTGGTGTGGGGATGTGGAGTTGAGTGCTGTTAAGTTTGAGGCTTGTTATAATTCAGTTACTTTCTGAACTTCTGCTTCCTGGAATGCAGTCCTGTTTATTCGCAGTTCCTGTGCCCTCAGTGATGGTCATGTTTCTCCCACTCCTTATCTGTTTTATCCTTAAGCCTTGTACTTTGTTTCCTTACTTACTCCTTGCATTTATCTTTCTTTCATTGACTCTTCAGTTGTGCCCTCTGGCCCTCTCTTTCACACCTAAGCATCCCTAAGTCACCTCTTCCCTTGAACCAGCCCTGTACCTCTTGCCAAGATATCTCTTTTCTTGCCATTCCCTAAAGTGTATTCAATTTGTCCCTGCCATGCACTGTATGCCACAGGCTTAGAAGGGAGAGAGAACTCTCTTTTAGCTTCCCATTGTCACTTCCAGCCATTACTCCTCCATCCTCATTCAGAAACCCTTCTGAACGTCCATGTCTTATTTGTACCCTTGGAATTTTCATTAAAGGAGAAACTGAGTGATGACACAGAAGCCAATGGTACTGAAGGAAGATTTTCATGACTTATATTCCCAAGGGAAGGAGGAAGGAGGAAGTATGTGACACACACGGCCCCATGGGAACACCAGGTTTGGGTCAGGAGACAGAAGCAGGAGTGAGGGACAGGCCTAGGCCAGCGCCTTTACTGGGGTTTCTTCGGGAAAGGCTGGACAGTGCACAGTAAGCAGTTTAGGGTTGGCTACTTTGGATAATTCCAATAGTTTTAGGGCTGTCAGGGTGGTCTCTGGTTGCCTGATACTCAGCTTTGTGATGATTTAAGGCAAGAGAAATAATGGCTTTGCATGTGAGTTTGATAAGGAGGTGATAGGGGATGCTGGCTTGCATATGACAGGCCCTTCCCCTGGGAGGGCCGTCTCCCTGGTCAGCAAGATTTTAAGATGCCAAAACATCATAAGGTAAAAGAATATAAAAACATGGTTAAAATTAACCCTTTTAGTGTGACGGGCCAACACATCTGCTTTTGCATCTCAGGCAAAAAGTGTGGTGGGTCGATATATTGGCTCATACATAGACCATTAAATTACCCTTTACATTTCTCGCTAGTACCACTGGCAGAAGTTAGCACTAAGAGGGTTAATGCATTCATAGTATTCCCCCATTTACAAGTTAGCCTGCCTGTTTGCTCCCTGGTATTAGGCTTGTTAGGCCTGCAGACCCATCTCATTCATTTAGGACTTAACCTTCTGTAGTCTAGTATCAGGCATAGGCTTAGTACTTGGATAGTTTTTTATTGTACTTATTTTTAATTTACAACAGTGATATATGCTTTTAAATTTAAGCACATAATTAAAACAAAAATACCATATAGAATTTCCACTCCCTAACCCCTTTTTTTTCTTCAGAACTCAATCATTTTTATCATGTTGGTGTGACCTTCTAGAACCTTTTCTCTTCTTGGATATCTATATATTTACCCTAGGAAAACACATAGTTCTTATGTAAGTCTTTCATAAAACCAAGACATGTTCATTATATAAGTCTACCATAATTTCTGAGGTTCACCTAACATCCTGGTTTCTCAGATCTGGGTGCCTTCCCAGTTCCCAGTAACCTTTTTCTCTGCTGTTTTAGTTTTTATGTCCACACTCACACCTTGGACCTCACTGTCAGTACCTATCTTTGTTTCTAAGACTCACACCTTCAATTTCTGCTATGCACATTCTGATCATAGAGTAAGACTTCTAGTTTAGATGACTTTTCTTTTTTCCCAGTCCAATACATACCTCTGGCCTTATTTCCCTTTCTAGCCTGAGTACGTTGCTTGGTAAAATGAATTAATTCCTGATCATTGCCCTTACTTCCTGTAAATCACGATTATTAGGACTGCTTTCTTCTTTCCTTTACCTGGGTAGGCAGTGTTGAAATGGCACTTAGTTTGGAACAGAGAGTAACCTTAGTCCCATAAGCGTGTTTGGTTATAATCTATGACACCTAACAAAATTTTGCCACTTTTGTACTTTATTTGAAATGATCAAAATTGCAAATTAATTACTTTCATTTTAGAAATTTGTTCAGTAACCTTTCTGTAGATGTCTCTGTTAAGAAATTTAAAAAATAATTGGGGTGAATATTTCTTGAACAATATTTTGTTTTGTTTTTTACTTTATAGGTTCTAATATCCTTCTGGCTAGAATGGCAACTAGAAAAGCAAAACCAGATGGCCAGTACCACTTAAAACCAGAAGAAGTTGATGATTTTATCAGAGGTCAGCTAGTTACTAATCTACCAGGTAAATAAATATAAATCTTTCCTTTTAAACATTTACTTATTATAAACATTTATTAGTATTAAAAGTTCTATAATGTATCACTCTTTTCCAAAACATGAATTAAATTTTTGGGTGCCATGAAAAACAAAATTTGAAATTTCACAGTGACTAGATTTATCAGAATTTTTTTCTTTTTTTCTTTTTTTTTAAGATTTTTATTTTATTGTTTTGACAGAGAGAAGGGGGAGGGCCCAGAGCAGTCTTCATAATTGTATGTCATCAGATTTTGACATGGTTTCATTTCACACAGGCGGGCTCGAGGCCACGTAGGGCAGGAACCACGCCTGGGGCTTCCCACATGGGAAGTACGCACCAGTTCAGCATATGGGTCTACATGGGCTGGGGCCAGGACTTGATCCTTGGACCCTGGGATGCAAGGAGAACGTTCAACCCATTAAGCTATCCTGGCATCCTCGATTTACAATTTATCAGCATCTTAATGCTACGTTTTAGTTTTGCTTCTCATGTGTTTTACTTTAAGAATTTCTTAAGTAGCAAGATTGAAGAATTCTAAGAAATCATTTTAAAGGGAATATGATGACATTTTAGTTCTTTAAATAAATTATAATTGAAATAAAGGGTGTCCCAAAAATCACACAAGATTTGAATTTTGCGTCATTTGTGCGGTAAAGTGTTGCCAACAACAAAAAAAGACAGCGTGACAGCTGACAGTTCAGGGTTATTAAAAATGGAGTGCTACACAAAAGAACACATTTTCATTGTTGAGCAATGAAAATTTACAATTTTTAATTATAAACCTGTGTTTTCTATCAAAATTCTTGTGTGAATTTTGAGACACCCTTTTTATTTGTGGTGGGGAATTTTAAGGCAGTACATTTTTGTGGTATTTTTAGATGTATATTTTTAAACCTAATAAAAGTATGTCTGAAGTAAGAAATCTCTTGAATGGGTCATGAAATATTAAATGGCCCAAATTTCCTGTGATGGGTTAGTTTTAAACCTTCCTGACCTCCTAGTAAATAACTTGAAAGAATGTATTAGTGTCAGAAATATGAAATATGTCATTTTGAGGTTGAATTTGAATAAGTAACCTTATAAAATGAAGGTAGCAAATTACAGGAGGTCTCAAATAATGTCATTTCATTCAACTTTGATTCATTATAACATTGAGGGAAAAAAAATTGGTTTCTGGCTGAGCCAATGTCAATGTGGAGTTGGCGTGTCCTCCCATGTCTGTGTGGGTTTTCTCTGGGACTCAGGGTTCCTCCCACATACTCAGATGAGCATGCGAGAGGAATTGGCATGTCTGCATTGTCCCCGTCTGAGTAAGTGGGTGTGAGTGGCCCTGTGATGGAAGGGCGTCCTGTCCGGGGTTGGCCCCGCCTGACACCCTGACTTCCTGGTGGAGCCTCTGGCCGCCATGATCCTGAACTGGAATCAGAGGGTTGGAAAAGAATGGTTTTAGTGGTTTTTATTCATCTTTCTTCAATATATGTCTAGCTCACATTTATTCCAGTGTTTAATATTAGAAGTGTTTTGGGTCTTTATTTAAAAGTTTGGTGATGTTTTTATGACCAGATATGGCATAGGAACTTAACTCTTGCACATATCAATTGCCTCAGGTAAAATCGGTATTCTTATACCGTGTTTCACTTAAAGCCACAATTTCCAAGAACCTGTTGACAGTGTTAAGTGAGGACTTACCTTTTTAGACAACACAATTTACATAGTTTAATAGGGGAAGCTGGGATGGCTCAGTGGGTTAAGCGCTCATTTTGCAGCCCGGGGACCGAGGATCAAATCCCGGCCCCGGCCCTTGCGGACCCATATGCTGAGCTGGGGAGTGCCCCCAGTTTGGTTCTCACCAGGGTGAGACCCCGGCCCAGTTCCTGTCCTGTGTAGCCCCAAGCCCACCTGTGGAATGAAACTATGTGGAAAAATTGATGATGTACAACTATGGAGACTGTTCTGGGCCCTTCCCCTTCTCTCTGTCTTTGTCTCTGTATCTCTCTCTCTCTCTCTCTCTCTGTCAAAAACAAAAAATAAATGTTTTTAAATAATTTAATAACACATCTTATTGCAGTTTTACATGAGAAGAAACAAGTATATTTAAAGCTGCATGTGAAATTTGAGTTCAAGGTTATTACACAATTTCTGATAGTAGTTTGCTAAGACTGCCCAACAAAATACCACAGACTGGCTTAAACAGCAAATTTATTTTCTAAGGATTCTGGAAGCTAGAAGTCCAAGGTAGAGAAGAGATGTCAGCAGGGTTGGTTTCATTCTAAGGCCTCTCTCCTTGGCTTGTAAGTGGCCATCTTCTCCTGTGTCCTGACATGGTCTTATATTTGTGTGCATCTGTGTCCTAATCTCAAGGGTACCAGTCATATTGGATTAGGGCCCGCTTATACAAGGTCTGACAATTAAGTTCGCAAACTCATCTTAGAAAAAGTGCTACATACCTCACTGCTGAATATCAATATAGTCACCTTCGAAGTACACCCCTTGGGAAGCTATGCATAGATGCCAGTGCCTGGTCCACCCTTCAGACCTATCTTGGAACTCTTTCTGGAATGGCCATCAAGAGCCTTTGTCACATTACCCTTGATGTCCTGAATGTCATAAAAATGTCTTCCTTTCAGTATTTCCTTTTTCTTCCGATAAAGAAAAAGCTCATTGGGGGCCAGATCAAATGAGTAGGGAGAGTGTTCCAATACAGTTATTTCCTGGCTAAAAACTCCCTCACAGACAGTGCTATATGAGCTGGTGCATTGTCATGGTGCAAGAGCCATGAGTTGTTGGCACAAAGTTCAGGTCATTTTCATCTAACTTGTTCACGCAGCCTTTTCAGCACTTCCAAATTCATAATAAACAATCCCTCTGATATAAAAAAGGTTAGCAACATGGTTTTAACTCTTGATTTGGACTGATGGAAGTTTTTTGGTTGTGGAGAATTGGCTGACTTCCATCGCGCACTTTGGTGCTTTGTTCCAGAGTCGTGTTAGTACACCCATGTTACATCACCAGTGATACCATGGCTGAAAACATCATCTTGCCTCTCCAAAAGGTCTTGGCAAACTTCGAATCTCCTTTGCTCTTGTTAATCTGTGAGCTCCTTCAGGACCATTTTTACACACACCTTTCTCGTGCCAACCTTTTCAGTTAAGACTTTCCTAACTGTTTCTCTATCAATGTTTATTTGTTTTTTTATGCTTCTCATAGCGTATGATTTTGATGCACAATTCAATGAATTTTTGCAATGTTTTCATCAGTTCTGCCCGTTACTGGTTGCCCTGACCTCTCTTCATCAGCAACACTTTCTCTAACCTCAGAAAAATGTTTAATCCATTTGTACACTGCCATGTTCTTCTTGGACTAACATGTACCTGATTTCACTTTCACTCTTACCAAGTTTAACAAGAAATGTAATATGTGTTTGTTGCTCTAATTCAAGCTCTGACATTCTTGCAACAGCACACAAAAACATGCAACAGCAATAATGCACACCACTCAGTAAGACCCTGCCACACATCAACATGAACACAGCTGTGAGACACTGATATACCAAGGTTATGAAACCTTGCCAACTTGTTTGTACAGTGCTGCCAAAGTAAGTGCATGGTGTCAAATTCACAAACTTATTTGTCAGACCTTATATGACCTCATTTAACCTTTCAAGGCCTTGTCTCTTATTATAGTCACTTCTGAGGATGTGGGAATTAAGATTTCAACATCGGAATTTTGAAGAGACACAGTTCAGTCTATAATCGTTTTTTATAGGGTTTTTTTTAACTTGTCATTGGATTTTTTTTTTTACACAGAAATAGAGAATTTTTAGGTCTTCCACCTAATAATCTTACCTTTCACCTTTATTTGCTTCCTGGCTGATGGGACTTCATTTCTTGAAGGACAAGTATGAGGTTATGTGTCCTGGTTGAGTTCTTAGGCTCAGCCAAGAATTTCCTAAGGGATATCTGAAAGATAGGGCCAGCAAGGTTGGCAAACCTCTGGCAAGCCACCTTCTCATGTGGCCTCCTATCTCCTTCAAAACCAGGTTGTATGCACCAAAAATTGTTTTAGTGATTTTCATGTGTTTAAACTATTAACTTTTATAAAATGCCCCAATTCTTAATCAATTTAGAACATTTCAGGTATGCAGAATGTCAGCCTTCTGTCATTATCCCTGTCCTGAAAATGGCATTGTAATTCATCTTTTCCCAAAATATGTGCTACAGAGCACAAGCTGTTCTTTTAAAAGATCCCACGTAAGTGTGGGAACCCTTCATGGGGGAGAGCCCACACAGTAAAAGTTCTGAGAATTCTTAAAGAAACCTGTTTATTATTATTTTTTTTTATATCTTTTTATATTTATAGAGAGTAATTATTTTATCTTCAGTGCATATTTATTTCTATTTTACTTTTGACAGCTAGAGAGAGAGACAGAGACAGAGACAGCTAGAGAACCGAACTGTGGGAACTCCCCAGTTCAGCATGTGGGTCTGCCTGGGCCGGAGCCAGGATTCAGTCCTCGGTCCTCGGGGCCTCAAAGCGAGCGCTCAACCCGCTGAGCCGTCCCGGCTTTCCCCTGTTTATTATTTTTAAAAACTAATAATCTTACAAATACATTTGAAGATGAAAATATAATGATACCTATTAGCATATTCTAGACCATGTTTTGAGGAGATTTTGCTCTCTAACCAATAACCAGAAGAAATTCAGTGTTTCCACACCTCACTCCTTGTCTTCCACAAGCTCTTTTTTGTCTTCTGTGCCCATGTTTACTGAGCACATAGAGTGCCTAGCACAGTACTACACAGCTATTGTAGCTACACAAGAAGGAAAAAAACAGTAAGTTTGTTTTAGGGGACCCCACAGAATCATGATTATATTTATGTTAGGCTAATAAATAAGTTACCTAATGAAAGGCAGGACTGTCCCCAACAACTATTTTAAGTACAGTAGCTGTTTCTGCATGTTCTTGGATCTTTGCAAGGCTTTTCAGGATACTCTCAAAAACTATATTCTCAAAGATACTCTCAAAAACTATAAGTTTTCCCCTCCCCCACCCTTCTGTAGCATGGACACACACACAATCCAGGATTACCGGTATTATTGCCTCTTGCTGATTTTGCAAGTCAGAATATCTGGGCTCTCAGCGCTCTAAGGAAAGGTCATGATCACATTTAGAGGTGGGAAGCAGGGCAATCATTGGAGGGTAAAAGTGGAGAATTAGCCTTCCCTAAACATGGATAGCTGTGTAAAGTGTCTGTCTTTGACTTTGGCCAACCTCGCATATGAGTTATCCATTCTCTTGGGTTTTTCCTCCCCACCTTGGAAAATCCTCAAATAGCTTTCACTTAGAATTTCACCTCTTTGTGAATGATATCCTCTGGAGGATTTTTTTTTTTTTTTTTTTTTTCTTTTTGCTGTTAAGTCAGAATCTGGTATTCTTACTAGTTCTTTGTTCTGACTTGAACTTTAAAACGGCACCAAATGGCAAGACATGGAGACAACTGAAGTGTCCTTTGATAAATGATTGGACAAAGAAAGTGTGTGGTACATATATACAATGGAATATTTCTTGGCTAGAAGTAAAAATGAAATACTGTCATTTGTGACAATGTGGATGGATCTTGAGATAAACATGCTAAGCAAGTAAGTCAGAAAAAAATGAGAACCATACAATTTCACTTATGTGGGATGTAAAACTGAAAGCAATGAACAACCACTTATAGACACAGACAACAATTTAGGTGTTACCAGAGGGTAAAGAGGGAGGGATGAGGTAGAAGAGGGTAAAGGGGTCAAATATATGGTGATGGAAAGAGATGTGACTTTGGGTAGCGAGCACACATTGCAACATGCAGATGATATATTATAGAATTGTATATTTGAAACCCATATAATGTGTATTAACAAATGTCAAACCAATAAATTAATTGAAAAGTAAATAAATAAAATGGTCCAAATGACAGGCAGTGCACTTAACACCTTCTGTCTAACTTCCATTGGTTTAAACTTGTCTCACCTACTTCCATGGTGTTTTGTGAAGTTAACAACCTCCTCACTTGTGCCATGCATAACTGTTTCAAAAAGACCTGGCAGAACTTGGACTAGACTGGTTGTTCCTGCTACTGAAGGTACTCAGAGGGTAGGAGCCATGTAACAGTGATGAACAGATGTCAGACTTCCGTCTGAGCTCTGATAAGATCCTGCTGAAGACCAGAGACGTAGTCTTTTCCTCATTGATGGAAAATATCGATTTAACGATGTGGAGACCATTTTAATAAGAATTTTTGTTTCTAGGTTACTACTAAATATCTTTCCTAGATATGTATAACTTTGTTAAGCTTTTAGGCAAATTGAGAGCAACAGAACCCTTTGTGTGAATCTCAAACCTTGTACCTTGAAGAGTGTAACATAGGCACTGCTGCCTGCTGACCCAGCTATAGAAAGGGCAAGACCTTTTCAGGGAGATAATCTTTGTTATAAAAGGATTCTGTTTTCCCACTGCCATTTTGTTTGCTTAGGAATTTTCATCCCCAGATCACTGGTACTATTTTGTGCAGTCTGGTGGCAAGTAACATTTTTAGGTTTGAGCCTGTGTCTTAAGTTCTTGTTCTAGTTCCTATTTACAGAAAGTGTGGGGATTACAGGATAGCTCAACAGGTTGAGTGCTTGCCTTGCAACCATGAGGTCTGGGTATCAAATCCTGGCCGTGGCCTGTGCAAACTCATATGCTAAATTGCGGTGCAACTGGTGACCACAGGGATGGCTCGACAGCAAAGGTTCTCACTTCCCACGTTGGAGGGCCCCGGTTCAGTTCTCACCCCACGCCACCCACATCCACCTGTGTGGAATGAAAGTATGTCACAACTAACTGATGTACAACTATGGAGACTGTTCTGGGCTCTCCCTCCTCTCTCTCTCTCCCTCCCTCCCTCCCTCCCCCCCTCTCCCACACACATAGGTACCTTTTCTCAGTAACATAATCTTTAAAAAAAAAAAAAAGTGGGTTGAGGCTATGCAGTAAAGTATGGCCATCAGTGCAGTCATAGTAGAGCCCTAACATCTATGAGTTTCCTCATGTAGGTAGGTCATACTATAGACTTGTTTAAACCCTTTTACTGCCAGCGGGCCGATATATTGGGCCTCGCTGGTTGTGTGAAAACTGCCACTGGCCGATATATCGGCCAACTTTTTTTACTTGGTTATATGTGGCAAAAGAAAGGGTTTTTGATGTATTTAAAGTCAACCCGCATAATTCTTCAGTGATTCTAAGCCCCAAATATATCTTCACCATTGGGAAAAAAAATAGATGTATTAAATAAAATTAAGGCCTAGAAATAATTCAAAATCTAGAATATTGCAAAATTCCTGAAAATGGTCTTGGCAGTCTTCACACACCCCAATGGAAATGAGCTGGCAGTAAAAGGGTTAAACAAGTGTTTAACTTAATTATTTAACTTTGTGAATGACAGAAATATTGATGTTCAATAATAAGTAAAAATCTCATTCTTTTGAAAACTTCTTATACATATTTCAGAAATTCAGGTTCATCTATATGTAGAACCCAAATTGAGAAGATTCTAGAAATAACTTTGCTAGCATGATTTGTGATAAAGATTTCTTTAATCTATGAGATGCTTCAGTTATGTCACTTAAGAATTTCAAGGGATTTCAGTCTAAGTTACTGGTAGTTGTTTTATGCATGAATGGTTATTCCATATTGATAGGTTTTTTTCTAATAGTTTGCGTGCAGAATTAAACAACTATATAAATCCCCTTTCCTAGGAGTTGGACGTTCAATGGAATTCAAATTGGCGTCTTTAGGAATTAAAACTTGTGGAGACTTGCAATATATGACCATGGCAAAACTCCAAAAAGAATTTGGTCCCAAGACAGGTCAGATGCTTTACAGGTTCTGCCGTGGTTTGGATGATAGACCAGTTCGAAGTGAAAAGGAAAGAAAATCCATTTCAGCTGAGATCAACTACGGAATAAGATTTACCCAGGTAGTAACCTCTTAATGTTTTTTTCTTTTATTGTCCTTTATATTCTCATATAGTCCTGACTTGTCTACTAGACCATAGACTCTTAATGCTTGAAATAAAGTCTTACAACTCTTGTTACTCCCGGAGCTTGCAGAATCTTGATGTTTAATAGATGCATCATCTCAGGATAGTCAGTAATGTACATTTAATATTAAGTGAAAAATCTTGAATAATAATTAGGTATGTAGGAAAATGACATGGGAGTTTTTCTGTTTGTCCATAGCCAAAAGAAGCAGAAGCTTTTCTTCTGAATCTTTCAGAAGAAATTCAAAGACGACTTGAAGCTGTTGGCATGAAGGGTAAACGCCTGACTCTCAAAATCATGGTACGAAAGCCAGGGGCCCCTGTAGAAACTGCAAAATTTGGAGGCCATGGAATTTGTGATAACATTGCCAGGTAAGCTTATCTTTAAAAGGATATTAGATAATATTTCAGTCTGGGTTATTACAATTAATAGAAACCAAGGAGGAGTATGAGTAAAGATTTGTAAACTCTGATGTTGATATTCTGCAGAACCAGGCCTCAGCCCAAGCCCATTCAATTATGTTAATAACGCACTTGAGTTTTGCCACCACACAAGCCTATATCAGCAGATCAGCCCTCTGTGTTCCTGACCTTTGCAGCCTACCCTTGTGGTCTTCAAGCTGTTGACTTTATTGCATGGACAGAAAGAGAAAAACCTGACACCTGTAGCCACAGAGATAGATGGCTTTGGACTTAGGAGAAAGGGGCCCATAGAGACAATTTAGTAGAGTAATTCAATAAATTATTTGAATGAGACATTTGATTCTTTTAGGGAGTTCTGATTTTTGTTTGTGAAAATGTTAATCATTGTAGTCTCTGAAAACTACACATTTTGCTGTGCCCTTAAAATACTAACTTTGGATGAGACATGATGAGCAAAAGGAGCACAGTTGAAACAAATCAGGTGAATGATTATGACCCTATATTTCCTCTAACTCAGAGGTTGGTAAACTACTACTTCCTGTGGGCCAAATCCAGCCTGTGGCCTATTTTTATATGATTGGTGTGAGGGAAGGATGATTTTTATTTATTTATTTATTTATTTATTTATTTATTTATTTAATGCATTGTCCCTTTTCAAAACATTTTTCTTTCTCTTTTTATTGTTAAATCTATTGGGATGACATTGATTGGTAACAATTAGATAGTTTCCAGATGTACAAATCTACATCACATCACCTATGTATTGCATTATGTGCTCATCACCCAGAATCAGCTCTCCCTCCATCACCACATATCTGGTGCCCATTCCTACCCCCTCCACTCTCCCTCCCCCCTCCTCCCCTTCCCTCAGGCAATCACCAAGCTATTGTGTCCATAGGTTTTTATGTCTTTGTTACTTTCAGTTTTATAATCCACCTATTAGTGAGGTCATGTGTTTCCTGAGTCTTTCAGTCTGACTTATTTTGCTTAATAAGATGTTCTCTAGGTCCATCCATGTTGTCACAAATATTTCATCATTTCTTATCGCTGAGTAGTATTCCATTGTGTAAAGGTACCACATCTTCTTTATCCAGTCATCTATTGAAGGGCATTTCGGTTGTTTTTATGTTCTGGCCACTGTGAACAGTGCTGCGATGAACATGCGGGTACAAACATCTTTAAAGATTAAGGTTTTCAGGTTTTTTGGGTAGATGCCCAGTAGAGGGATGGCTGGGTCATATGGTACTTCCATTCGTACTTTTTTGAGGAATCTCCATATAGCCTTCCATAGTGGTTGTACCAGTTTACATTCCCACCAGCAGTGTATGAGGGTTCCTTTTTGTCCACAGCCTCTCCAGCACTTGTTATCCCTTGTCTTATTGATTATAGCCAGAAGAATGATTTTTATACAAAAGGTTGTGAAAAGTGAAAGAGATTTCTAAGCACAAGCTGTTTAATGTCCAGGTCTTTACAGAAAAGTTTGTGGTCCCCTGCTGTAGTCTGAAGTAACATTCAGTTGAGTAAATTAAGAGGTGGAATTCCATAATCTGTAATTCTGTAATCTCATAGTTGGCCATAATCAGAAGCTACATGGCATTCGTGATCTGCTACATTATGTTTCTGTGATAGAAATGACAGAACAAGTTGCATGTCAAAGAACCACATGTAGATTGAGGTCTTAATGAGGAAAAGTTTTCTTGTAACAGTTTTCCTTATAGGAAAAGATTTTTTTCCCCCTTAAGATTTCTTTAGTGTGTGTTTAATTTGAATTATATATACATCTTTTATTAGAGTACTATGTATAATTGAAAAGGTGTCACAACGCTTTTCAGTCACATGCATTTCTCCCCAGCTCGAAGGGCCATTCTTTTTGACTTTCTAATGGTTTCTTCTGCTACTTCCATCCGTATTTCTGGATACATAATTAAGCTATTTCTAGCTTATTTCACTTTTGCAGATGATTACTGATTTTCTGCTGTAGATGTGGATGTATTCTCTTCCCTCTCCCATTGCCTTTGCTCTCTTCCCTATATGCGTATTTCCTTTACCCCAATAAAGTCTGGATTTTGGTTAAGGTACTACTGTCTATCTAGTGTTACGTTGTTATGACCCTGTGCATACTGTACAGAGCTGATCGTACAGTCCACTATGGTCACATTTATTTTCCTGTTGAATTGGTTTATTCTGGAATTACTGAGTGTCTTCCAGTACATTTGAATACATCAGCCATCTATCTATTGGTTTGATCATTTTACTTGAAGCCCTATCTCTTGTTCCCCCCTCCCCTGCCTATTTTAATCTAGAATGGTTTAGTTTAAGACCTCCTGCTAAGTGGGAGTCGAGGGTATATCTCCTCTGTGATCTGTGTTGGATCCATTTTCCTCCTCCTGTTATTGAGGAAGTATGCATAGTGGTAAGTATTTTTCAAACCTGTATCTATCCTCACACTCAATGGTTTTTCTGACTTAAAGGTTATAAACTTAGAATTAGAAATCACTTTTTCTCAGACCATCTGAAGGCTCTATTATCATCTCAGGATCACCACTAAGAAGGTTAGTGCTCCTCTGATTGCCTATTTCTTTTCTTTTTTTTAATTTATTTAAGATTTATTTTATTGTTTTTGACGGAGAGAGACAGAGAGAAGGGGGAGGGCCTAGAGCAGTCTCCATAGCTGTACATCATCAGTTTTCAACATAGTTTCATTTCGCACATGTGGGCCGGGGCCTCCCACATGGAAGGCATGCCCCCGCAAGCTGGGAGCCAAACCAGGGGCCTTTTACATAGGAAGCTCACCTTGGTGAGAACCAAAGTGGGGGTCACACACACCCCAGTTCAGCATATGGGTCTGAGATTCAATGCTTGGACCCTGGGGCTGCAGAGCAAGTGCTTAAAACGGTGAGCCCATCCCAGCATCCCCTGCCAATTTCTTAGTAGGGTTTGTTCTTTCCCTTTGGAATTTTCAGGATCTTTATCGCAAGGGTTTTGGAATTTTATTGTTCGGTCTTTGTGCCTGATAGTTTGTTAGTATTGTTTGTTTTTAGTAACATTTTAAATTCTGAGTGTTTTGTTTTATTCTTTGGACATTTAAACATTTATACTATCTGTTGTTTCACAGATACAGTATTACCTCTTATCTCTTAAATGTTCTTCTAGTCCAAGCTTATCAAACCTGTGGCCCCCCAGGACAGCTTTGAAAATGGCCCTACACAAATTTGTAAACTTTACTAAAACATCATTAGGTTTCTTTTGCAATCTTCAAAAGAAATTTAATAATAATGTTTAGATTATCAGCTGTCATTAGTGTTAGTGTATTTACTTCCAGTGTGGTCCAGGAAAGCTGAAAGATTGGACAACCCTGTTCCAGTCCATGTCAAACTGTTACTCCAAGTTCATTGTTTCCTGTCTTGGTTGCAGTCTTTTATAGTAGAGGATTTTTTTAAGTGTTTGTCTGTCTGATAGTTCTTGGCTGTCTCTTCTTCATATGTGAACTGCTGAAATATTGTAGAACCTCTGGATTCTTAGTGAGGGTGTAGACCAGTGGACTTTCACCATAGGTGGTGGTTTTTCGGGGGTGTGTGGGGGTTGCTGTTTGGCTACCACAACCAGTTGTCAGTCCCTGCCTCTTTTGGCTCATCAGTTTCCTCAGAATCAAATCCTCCCATCTTTTGCCCAGGGGCTGGATGAGAAGATGTATTCTGGTTCCTAAGTAGGATAAGGGGTCTGGGTTGGGATGATGTATCTGTCTTTTGATGGAGGTGCCCCACTCTTGCCTTACCTGTGCAGGTATCCCATGGCTTGTTGGTCATAGTAAGGCATCCACAAAGGACGGATAGGATCTCTGAGCAGCTACTTTTCAGCCCCATACATGCCCCCTCCTGATACCTGATACTTCTATTCCTGAACTTTCCTGAGGTTCTGTAGCATTAAGTGGCTTATGTCAAGCTGTTGCCTTGCTGTAGGCTTTTGGCAGGTATTTGTCAGCTTACCATTTACTGAGTTGCTTTCAGTATTCTACATTATAGTGAATGTTTTTTCCTCTCCTTGTTTCCTCCTCTCCCATTTCTATCTTTGAAAAGTTTATGCCTCTTAAAAATCATTTCAAGTCAGTTTAGTAGTGTTTTAGAAAGAAATTAAGATAAATACATGTTTAAGCTGCAATGGTCTACTAAAAATCTTTTAAGCTAGCCTGTATTTGTGTGAAATAAATTGAAGGTAATTATTAGGTAACAAATCAGTGGAAATATTTTGGAAATTGGGGTTTCCTTAAAGAAACAAGCACTTTTCATAGATGAATACATCGTAGTGTCCTCATGGTCCTGAAGAAAGACAGACAATAAATGTAATTGTGGCACCTAGTAATGCTGGCAGTGCTTTGGTCCTCCTCCAGGCGTCCTTGAAGATCTAAGAATTGTATATTCCAGTCTTTCTGGGGTTTAGACAGGGTACCACCATCTCTATTTTATCGTAGCTGTTCACACTTTCATCCATTTATAGAGCCTCAGAGAGGAAATGGAATTGTTAATGAGCATATTCACGTGTTGAAATTATTCAAGGCTTTCTTCCAATATAATGAAAATAGAGTCCAGAATTATAACACAGGGGATTCATCTTTCTTTTCTGAATATTAGTCATACCTCAACAAAGATAATCCTGGAATCCAAAACTCCCCTTGGAACCTAAGGCATGTATTTACTACCATTCATGCTGTATAGTTGCAACATAATATACTTATATATGTATTAACTAAAATATGATCTTTAAAAAAAAAAAGTTCATTGAACTGACTCTGGGTAGTGAATACACATCTGTAATTATATAGATGATGTATTATAGGATTGTACATTTGAAACCTATATAATTTTACTAACCAATGTGACCCAAGTAAATTTAATAAAAATCAAAAAATAAAATAGAAAAACTAAAAAGTTTCAAGTTATTTTTAGTCAATTATGTCTTATTATTTTTCATCTTAAAAGTCTCAGTGTTCTGTATGATTTTTCTTTTCCTCTTTCTGCCAATATAATTTGATATTACTGGCTTCCTTGAAGGAAGACTCTGTCTTTTTTAAGGATTTAGAACTTCATTTAAATTTTTTGTAGTTTTTACAACTGTCAGTACTACTGAGATACTAGTAAATACATATGGATTGTAAATACATGTGGAATGTAGCTTTTGTTCCTTTTAAAAAGTTAATTCTATCACTTACAGGACTGTAACTCTTGACCAGGCAACAGATAGCGCAAAAATAATTGGAAAGGCTACACTAAATATGTTTCATACAATGAAACTAAATATATCGGATATGAGAGGGGTAAGTATATAACTTAAATCTTTTTGTGACGTTTTTCTCTTTTGATTCTTGATCTGAGAATGGTTCTGGTAGGGAGGGATTTATTTGCAAGTTTCAGCTCCTTTGATATAATACACACAGAAAACTGAAGAATTCTGTCATATGACCCGATAATCCTTATTTTTCGGAAAAGAGTCAAATTTGCTCTAAAAGCTCTTTGTTTTCTGCCTACAATAATTTTATATCTTGAGTTTTTATAGTACCTTTTAATTAATCACGGACTTATTTTACATGCATTATCTTGATTCCTGTTTGTTTCCGTAGAAGGAGATGGGACTAGGAGGAGTGTAACTGCAAATTCTTGTACCTAAAGGACCTTTTTAATCAAAAATTTATTCCAGTGTCTAATGAAGGGTGACCTAGAAGCAAAATGTTACCACAGGGCATGTGACGATGCCTTTGAAACAGATAGGTGAGAGGGCATCAAAAACAAATCTGGAATTTTTTTAGAGATTAACCCTGGTAGTTTCAAGTGTGCGTGTATGTACACATATATAAGTAAAGTGTAGTTAGGGACCTGGTGTGGGCTTTGCGGAAGGATTAAAATGCTACCTAAGGCGTCATGATTACACTTCTCCATGCAGTAATGTTCTGAGTTTTTGTGGTGTCAGGGTGGTTATATAGATGCCCTCCCACCCCAAACCCATTTTTTAATACTATTTTATTTTATATGAAGTAAGTTCCAGATAGACTATTCCCTACTTAATTTTTTTATTTTAATTTTTAAAAATTAGCCGGGCAGACCTTCAGTGGGTGGGGTACAGCATTCTGCTTTTTTTGGATTTTCTGGTTTTGAAGAGATTGTGGTTTAATTGGATAGAATTAGATACTTGAGGATTTAGGGGGCTAACTACTTACTAGCTAGTACAGAAGTCATTTTTTTTTTTTAAGATTTATTTATTGTTTTTGACAGAGAGAGAGAGAGAGAGAGATACAGAGTCAGAGACAGAGAGGAGCGGGAGGGCCCAGAACAGTCTCCGTAGTTGCACATCATTGGTTTTTCCACATAGTTTCATTCCACAGGTGGGCTTGGGGCTGCACAGGGCAGGAACTGGGCTGGGGTCTCACCCCGGTGAGAACTGAACTGGGGGCACTCCCCAGCTCAGCATATGGGTCCACACGGGCCAGGGCCGGGATTCGATCCTCACTCCCCGGGGCTGCAAAGTGAGCGCCTAACCCACTGAGACATCCTGGCTTCCCCAGAAGTCATTTTTGTAATCATGTTGAAGGCTGTTTGAATATTTGGATCTAGAAGATATAAAGAGGATTAGCTGAGAATTTTGTTCATATTTTGCATTAGTGCTCCTAGAAACGTATTCTTTCTTCTGGTTCCAGGTTGGGATTCAAGTGAACCAGTTGGTCCCGGCTAATCCCAACCTGTCTGCGAGCTCCAGTCACCCAGGCCACTCTGCTTCTGGGTCACACTCTGTCCTTGATCTCTTCCAAGTTCGGAAAGCTAAGAAATCCACAGAAGAGGAGCACAAGGAAGGTCAGTGAGCTTGAGCTTGTTTTGGTACCTCTTACATCCTTAGGAAGGTTGTGAACTTAAAAGTTGTCTGGCATAGCTCTGTGTGACCTTTTAGGAAACAAACTGCCCATCTGAGTTAGGACAATAGTAATACCTATTGATTAAAATGCCCCTACGTCCCCATATCTAAAGAGGCTACTTATGTATTTTCTGTATGTGTAGTATTTGTGGCTGCTAAGGATCTGGAAATGTCATCAGCCTCCAGAACGTGCACTTTCTTGCAATCTTTGCCCACGCATCTGACATCCAGTATCAGCCCTGCTCTTAGCAAAGCCGAGTCTTCAGGGAAGTGGAATGGTCTGCATTCTCCCACCAGCTTAAAATCAAGACTCAACCTGAGCATAGAGGTCCCATCACCTTCCCAGGTACATTTCTATAGTTTTAAATATGATTTAAGTGCTACAGTAGTTTTACGGTTGGCACAGTGTTTTTAATCTCTTATCATTAAACTCAAGAAAGGCAGAGAGAGTGACTTATTAGGGTGGCTCATGGTATTACTGAATTAGAATAAGAAATAAAAAGTTTTGGTGAAAGATTGTGCTTCTGTGTCGAGATTTGCAACTCTTGCAAGTTGTGAAACGTGGATGAAAGCCAGATCTGTGAACTGCCCGTCACAGCCGCTCAACCTCGTGACAGTGGTGATCACACGCACTTGCCATAACTCAGAGGTTGTCCTGGCAGCATGTGCCAAGTCCCCTCTGAACAACTTCCCTGATGTAAGGAATCACTCAGTTGCTGTGGGCGTTAAGTGGGCACACTGTTGAGATGTTTACTCCTAGGAAGCATCACAGGGCACCTGAAACTCCACTGTAAGTCAGCTTGTGTGCTACTCTAAGCAGGAGGCTGAGACTAGGAAAAGGGACTGTGATATGCATGCAGTGGGTCCCACCTGCTAAGAGTTTTCCAGAAATAGTTGCTCCTTGGCAAGGTCAGGTTGGCCCCCCAGCTATGGGAAGGCCTGTGTGTTTCCTGAGGGATGCACATGGATGGGTAACGGGAGGACCTGGCCAAAGGAGCAGAGGGGGTTCTGGTATGTAGGGCAGAGAAGTTAGCTTCTAGAATTATATTTTTCTGGCTAGCTGCTCTCAGACCAGAATACTTGGATTTGGGGGCCTACCGTTTCCTGTCTGAAAGGTGAACTTTTGGCCCTGCCCTGGGTGGGGGGCCTGAAATTTGAGCTCCACAAAGGCTTGTCTGCTCCTCTTGCAGGATACTAAGTGAATATACCTGAACTTAACCTGGTCCTGTGGAACCGGCCAGTAGTGCACACTTGTCATCTCCAGAGTCCACACACACTACTCAGGCTTCAATGGCAAAAGACCAAGACATTTCCAAAGCGAACTGGTTTGGGGGTGGCTTTCCTGGCCTGGTTATCTGCACCTCCAAGTGATACAGCAACTTTCCAAATGCCATCTCTGAGCACGGCCTAATTGCAGACTCACACCTATATGTTTTACAGCTCGATCAGTCTGTTTTAGAAGCGCTTCCCCCAAATCTCCGGGAACAAGTAGAACAAGTTTGTGCCATGCCGCACGCAGAGCCACATGGTGACAAAAGGAAAGAACCAGTAAATGGCTGTAGTACAAGAATTCTGTTACAAATACCAGAACCTCAAGTATCTAATGATGCAGGAATTAATGTAATAACCCTTCCAGCATTTTCGCAGGTAAGTTAAATTTTGGGTCCTCCTACCATAAATATTCACTCCTGTCCACTCCAGCTCTGGCATGTCCTCTTTACTTTGCACCCTAAAATATCAGTCTATACTGGGCTTGTTGGGGGAGGAGGGACTGGCTGGTCTCATCTATAGGAGAGAATGAATGACACAGTAACTGAGGACAAAGAAGAGGGAGACGGATGTCGGTTGCTTACAAATTCACCCACAAGAAACACATCCTGCTCCTTTGGCCAAATACCACTGGGCCATACTCAAGGAATAGGGTAGGGATGTGTCACCATACCCTGGGGACAGAAGTCCAAGTCTGATGTTTCAGAAACATCACACATGAACCTACTTTCTTGTCTCTGGTTGGTCTGTGGTTTTAACTTCATATTTTTAAAACTTTACTCCTCATACTAAAATCTTGTGAAGCTTTAATGATCCTTGATATTGAAGAGCTTATTAAGAATTCATATAGATCAGAAAAGTATGATTTGAAAACAAAAATCTGTTTTTGAAAAGTATAAATCAGTGGCATACAGAATGAACTCAGGTTCGACTTGAACCTTCTTTTCTACTAGGTGGACCTGGAAGTGTTTGCTGCTCTTCCTGCTGAGCTTCAAAGGGAGCTAAAAGCAGCATATGATCAAAGACACAGGCAGGGCGAGGGCACTCACCAGCAGGCAGCCAGCATAGCAGGTAAGCCCTGGAAGTGACACGTGACAAAAATGGAGATGAGCAATGGGATCATCATGTGTGATCATTGTAGTGACAATGGCCAAAGTCTGAGCTGTTAGTTGCGGTAAGAGCTCTTCGTAATGGGGAGACTGGACAAGTATACAATATACAAGCTACAGTACAAGTTAGATTTGTAGCTCTAACTTCTTGACTTAAAAAAAAAAAAGCCTGAAAAAGGAACTACCAAAAATCTTTTTGAATACTTGTCATCAAGCCCCTTGTTCTTTGAGACTGATACATCAAAGGATGTGGGCTTTAACCCCTTGACATGAAATAAAATTGTATGTGAGCAAAATGCTATTTATTTTTCAACTTATCACTTCCAGGTGTAATGTCCAGCATTGGATTAACATAACCTGTCAACTTTGATTCCAGGCAGCTATAAATTGCCACATACCCCAGATGTCCTTTGAATTTCATCAGTGACTTGTCTAGGGAGACATCTTCATCCAGAGTGTATAATTGTTCAAACTTACTCAAATAGTCAACTATACTTTGCACATTGTCTTTACATAATTTCATTATCTACAAAGTGAAGAAAATGTGATTGCAAACAAAAAATGTTTGCAAGGCATAGTTTTTGAAAATCTGTGTCTCAAACATTGCTCTTTTTGACCAGTACGTATCTATTTTAGATTTTTGTACTTGTGACATTATGATACATAACGAAAAGTATGCTTACATTTCATCACTTATTACTGGAAACCATTCCTCATCCTTTTTCGAGTTCCTATCCTTTATCTTTTGACTTGCATTATCTTTTTATTTCTACGGTTGTCATTTCAAAAAAATCACTTTGCACTTGTTTCAAAACACAAAGGTGTATATAGGATTTGCTCCTACTCTTTACAAAACTAAAGCATTTATACCAGCAATTTGGGTAAATGGTTTTATAGCTGCAATATTTTTTTTCTTACCAATTCATCTCCTGAATCAGTCACAACTGCTTATGAACATTACATTGGGTAGGGCTACCTACACTTGAATTTGATGAATATCAGTCTCACCATTTTCACTCTAATCCCCCTTTCAGTATTACTTTTGTACAAATTCAAAATAGATGTCTTAAAGGGATTATTTCTGTAGTTCACACTTTAACACTGAATATATAAAATAATTTGATAATATTTGCACTATAACTGCACTCAAATTAAACCTGTGCATCTGAGACATGTTTACAGTAGCTGAAGAAACATGTGACATATCTGAGACGTCTTTGGATGTCAAGGGCTTAAAACATATCCATTAAAGGTCAGGTCAGTGAGTGCCAGTAGGCACACTGGGAGATGTGCAGCCACTGTCGCTGAGTGCGCACATATGCAGGGGCTGCACCTGGGAGGAACGAACCCACATACTATACAGACATTTTGCTTGAGGATTATTCATCTTCTTTTAGTGCCAAAGAATCCGTTACTTCAGCTAAAACCAGCAGCAGTGAAAGAAAAGAAACGAAACAAGAAGAAAAGCCCCATCAGTTCCCCCCAAAAGATTCAGAGTCCTCTGAAAAACAAGCTGTTTAGTAGTCCTGCAAAAACCATGTCAGGGGCCTATGGGGATCCCCAGAAGCTAATCGATGGATTTCTGAAACATGAAGGTCCTGCTCCTGAGAAACCGCTGGTGATTTTTTCATGCTTTTTAAACTTTGTGACCTTTTATCACATCTTAATGTATACTGTGTTGTGTAAATACACTTTTTATTGTTTGTTTTAACAGGGAGAACGCTCTGCTTCCAGTTCAGGTGTGCCAGGCCCCTCTGGCTTGCAGCCCGAGCCCGCTGGCTGCGCCAACCCCCCAGCCCCCAACCTGGCTGGAGCCGTTGAGTTCAGTGATGTGAAGACATTGCTCAGAGAGTGGATCACTACCATCTCAGGTGGGTGTGAGAAAAGTGACATGTGTAATGGTCCTGTGCTTTGAGGACAGGTTGCACTGCACAGATGGGAGCTCATTTTGCTAAATCTGAGAAGCTTAGACCAGCCCACTGCCTGGTGTGAAGAGTGCCTGCCTGTGGCCCCTTTGTGGAGAAATGTGGTTTCCTTTAACCCTGCAGATCGCCGCTTTCTCCTTACAGGCTGCTTCTTATTTGCCTTCTCCCCTCTCTAGATCCAATGGAAGAAGACATTCTGCAAGTTGTGAAGTATTGTACTGACCTCATAGAGGAGAAAGACCTGGAAAAACTGGACCTGGTCATAAAGTACATGAAAAGGTAATTAGTGCTTTTATCGGAAGGAAGAACTGGCACTTCACAGCAGCCAAGTGACTGAGGAGGCGCTGAGTTTTGCTCTTTCCAACAACAGTCACGTTAACCTGTAGCCTTTAGGGTTAATGAAAAAGGTGCTCTTTACTTTAAACCTGAGAAGGAAATGCCATAATGTTGAGTAATAAATAAATTCAGAATGTGGTTGTTCCCCTTAAGGTTTAGAGAACTTAGCATAGGAAGTACAGTACTCTTGAGTGTTATATAAAAATGTTAAAGCCCGCAGACGCCCAACCTTTTGGCTTCCTTGGACCACACATAGAATATCTGAATGATGAGTCTAAAAAAAAGAAAACCTCATCCATGTTTTAAGAAAAGTTTATGAATTTGTGTTAGGCTGCATTCAAAGCTGTCCTCTGCTGCATGGGGCCCACTGACTGGACAAGCTTGCCTTAGACCCGACCCTAGAGCGGTCTTAAAGGAATCACCAGTCCTTCCTGATGTTTCTTCTCTCCTGTAGGTTGATGCAGCAGTCGGTGGAATCAGTTTGGAATATGGCATTTGACTTTATTCTTGACAACGTTCAGGTAGTTTTACAACAAACTTACGGGAGCACATTAAAAGTTACATAAATGTCACCAGAGAGCACAGTGCTCTCTTCTAGCTGTGCCATAAGTGCTTGTGAGGTATTTGCAAACTGCATGATAGTAATGCTCCAAGTTTTTCTAATTTTAAATTTCTTTTTGAGCAGTGTTTTGTACATTTCTTTTCAATAAGTGCCAAATTTGTCAGTATTGCATGTAAATAATTGTGTTAATTCTTTTACTGTAGTATAGATTCTATTTACAAAATGTTTGTTTATAAAGTTTTATGGATTTTTACAGTGAAGTGTTTACAGCTGTTTAATAAAGAACTGTATGTATGTTTTGTACAGGTTCCTTTTTGTGAATCCTTTAGGAAACAAATCCTGAACTCTTTTTATTATACTTACAGGCTGAAAAACCTCCAAGCCACACTGTTAGCAAACTCCATGCTAAGCAAACTCCATGCTAAGCTTTGTTAATTCCTGAGGTTCCAAGCAAGGGTAAAGCTTCTAAAACAATCCTATCATTCCTATTCCCAAGCATGAGCACAAGAGCGTGGTAAGAAAATCTTTTCTTCTTCCCAGTGGAGGAATTTACATATTTTGAATTAGAACAGTATACACAATTAAAGTTAAGTTTTTCAAATAAAGGGTTGCTCTGCTATATTATGCCCGTAACTCTTTAAAAATAGTTTGTAATTCTATGCCAGTGGGAACATTTCTTCAAACATCCCACACATTGACTTTATTTGGAAGTGTGCTATAGGCCTAGTCAGATATTAGAGATGTTATAAGAGTTAATCTAACACTAATACTAATAGGTTTCTTACACTGGAGAAAGGACTACATCCTCAGGGGGCCCCACTTCCCACATTCTTTCAGGAAAACCAAACTATGTCTAATCAGATTATTGATATATGTTTAAATCTGTGTGGTGTTCTAACAACCTAGAAGCACTAAGCCTAAATAGTTAAATCAGTTCCCTGTTGAGTGTCTCATCAGAAAATGTATTATGCACTATAGAATTTTCTAGGACAAAATAGACCAAGCTTGGTGTATAAAAATTCCTAATGGTAGCATGTACTTACTGCACACAGGGTAGGATGGTTAATAAAATAGTTTTTGTCCTTAAAAGCATTCATGATGCATGGGGGAGAGAAGCTATGCTAACATGGAAGCCTACCAGCTTACCGGTGAATGTCTTTTTCTTTACTGGTAGTTGATTTGTACTGATTAGTTGACTCATGACTAGACAAACAGTAAATAGCTTCTATGCTTCACACCAGGCAGATGAAGAAATATCAGAATGCCTAATTTTCTATTTTAAAAAATTCGTAAGGGCATGTGGCAGAAGTATGTGAGGGGGGATATCACTGGGAAGATATGCATAAATATTTCATCAAAAAAGTTCCAAGAACCACAAAGTCTGCAGAAACTTGGTTAGTCAAATACTGCAATACTGATTTAATCAGTATAAAATTGAAAGAGCTTTGGGTCTATAATAAAAATCCAAATTTGGGTAAGGGCAAACTTTAAAACAGCAGCTAGTAGAGGGTTGGGGAGGGGCAGGCATGTGAACAGGCACATTGGAGCTCTGGGGACATGTAATCAACCACTGTCAAACCAGTGTAAGTTTCTTGGTTTCTCATGGAAAACATTTATACATCTATTTTTTTCCTTCAATACTTAAGTGCATCAGTGTCCAGATATGTCCAGTCCACTTTGTCTTGTTTTTCTTGCATTTAGTCCGATTACTGCCTCGTGTGGAAAAATTAGATGATTTCAAATACTTTCTTTAGCTCCACAATAAGCTGCCAGTCACTCTTCTGCATCTCGTCTCGGAACCAGTCTTTCAGGGCATCGATAGACTGCCGGCTGATCTGCAAGGTCAGAGGGCAAACAGGGCAGAGTGTAACCAACAAATGCCCAAGACCAAGAGGCCCCATCGACTGTGACCTGATGTTGCTCGTTACAGAGGAAACAAGCAGTGCTGCCAGCCTTTTAGTGCACTTTCCTCAGAGACAAGGCCACACTAAAGTCCCAACAGAGGTCAGAAGTGCAGCCCCCCAACCTCCACCCCCTGTCTTTAAACAGCAGCCTGAGTGGCCCTACCTTACTGACGAGAATGTCTGTAGCTTCAAAATGTCTCCCGTACATTTTGGGAGATTCACCAGGGATAGGTTCAATTTTGACACAGACTTCCTGTCCTTTCTTTGCGACATCCACTTGTTTATGGTTTATTTCAATACTTGTTACTATTCCAATGTCAACAAACTGTAAAATAAAAACAGGAACAATGATGTAGGCACAGGAGTTCTGTCAGTTACAGGTACCCTAGCTGGAGCTGAGATAAAACTTCATGAGCTGAAGGGCCAGCTTCAAAGCCTTGGCTTTGTGACCCACCAATCAATTAGGGTCGCCAAAGCGGAACTTTTTTCACTGGTAAACTAGGGCTGACACCTCCACATCCCCATTGCCCTTCACAAGAGGCTGTAAGGACAAAAAGAGACTGATGTGCTTTGGGGAATGGAAAGAGCTCTGTCAATCCCATTATGACAGGTGCCACAAAAGGAAACAGGTCAATCAGGAATGAGCTTAGAGTGATGAGCGAGGACAGGCAGCTGGGGACACGTGGCCTTGGAGGTCCTGCTAAGAACTTTGCATTTCATTGAGAGCTATGAATGGCCTATTCTGACATTTCGGAAGAAGCCCTCTGCTGCCTGTCTTGGGAAGAGACAGGGAAGTAAGAGAACAGGGAGTTGGGTTTGGACAAAGCCATATAGGTCGTGGCTGCAGATGTGCGTTGTAGCTCAGTGCACTGAAGTGACACAGGAGCGATAAGTCCAATGTGCATTTATCACTGAAGGAATTGGATTGGGGCGTCTTGCTGCACCACAAAAGGAAGAAACTTCTCAAAGCATGTGGCAAGGACATTGTAGCCAGCTTGAATGGCTCCCAGTGACCAAACTGGATAATATGGCTACCAAAAATACTGGCACTGGAATGTAACATTTTTAAAAACTACTGAAACGAGTATAAATACTTAATGAAAAGATCAGGGGGACAAATGACCTCTATAGAAGCAGTGGAGGGTATCACATTTCACAACCATTTATGCAGTAGTTGATTTGTGTAAGGATTGCCAATGGTTAATGAAACTTCTAGGATAAAGGTTGAGAAACAACTCAGGGGCACAAAGCACCCTGCACCCCATAGATTACTTAGTAATTAATTACAAAGGGGAAAAGATCCTTTCTCTCTAATAGAGATGCTGACAGCAATCAGGGTTGGCCACAGTGACACCTGGGACATGACTCACAGGGTTGCTGCTAAATAACCTGTATCTAGTTGTGGGAAAATACGACAAAGCCAAACTGAGAAACAACCTGTGACACAATGATCCGGGATCTTCAGAAAGGACAGGGCCGCTTCCTGACTTAAGCTGAAGCACATAACAGTCAAAGTCAGTGCACTTGGAAGGGGTCCTGAGCAGGCTAGCTGGTGGGATTATTAAAGCCATTTTGGAGATAATTGGCAAAATGTAAATGAAGATTAATTAACTGCAGCTCTGGTTATCAGGTGCTACGAATCAACACTGATATTTAGCAAGACTTGAGATAAATTAGAAAAGGGTGGGGAAGCCGGGATGGCTCAGTGGGTTGGGTGCTCACTTTGCAGCACCGGGGACTAAGGATCGAGTCCCGGCCCCGGCCCATGCAGAACCAACCATGTGCTGAGCTGGGAGCTCCCCCAGTTCAGTTCTCTCTCTCTCTCTCTCTCTCTCTCTCTCTCTGTCAAAAATAAATAAAAATACATTAAAAAAATTTATTTTTTAAATTAAAAAAAAAAAAAAGGGTGACAAAGTCTGCTTGGTTTAAGCTTTTGTCATCACTTTAGACTCCCATTTACTACTTTAAGAGATGACGTTTTTTCTTAAGTACAACTGGAACTTACATTTTTGCTAGGGACACACATGGGGGTCCCTTGTTTCACCTGGCCTGCTTCCACGGTCACACCCATCACTATTGGGTCTCGGGAATTGAAAATATACTGAGGGAGGATTTTCATCTTGCAGGGAAATACCGCTATGTGCCTATAAGGGGAGAAAAAGAATTTTACTTTCAAAATCACCTAAACTGAACCAAATCCAGGTAAGCATGAGGCTGCCATTTTTACTAGGTAAAGCGCTTTTCCTTGTTAGCCCCAGGAGCTACAGGAAGGACGGCATAGTCCACGGCTACCTTCTGTAGCTTCATTGTCTCTCCATCCTCTCCTCCCTCTGCCCACCTGGTGCCCGCTCCTGCCCACTTGGATGCTCCCCACATCTCCCAGAAGCTGCATCACAAGAACACTTGGTGGCCAGACTAATGGGATGAATCCTGCCCCAAGGGCAGAGCTTAGTAGTATTCAGTGGGCCCTTCTGTTGGGAATGACACGATGTAGCCTATACTGGGGACTACATGGGCATCAAACCATGTCTTCCCTACCAGGTTCCCAAACCAGTAGATCCAAAAGGCCACTGTGCCTAGCTCATCAAGTATTTGCTTAACATGCCTTCAGTTTTTAGCAGTCTTCTTCATCAAACTGAAGTCTTCTCCCTTTAAGTGTTGTGATCTAAAGTGAGCCTGTCTACATTCTAATGTTCACTGGTCAGTACTTAAAATGCCCCAGATTGAACAGCCCCTCCCAATGGCCACTCTGGCCTGAACTATGGGAACCTCCTGACAGTCTCATCACCAACTCTAAAATGACTACTGGGGCCTGCCTACTCTAACTGTATCTCCTACCTCTCTCCCCAAAGGTCCCAGCATGCCCTGCCAGGACATTCCCTGTGTCTGGGTGGCTCATTTCATTCCCTTCAGCTCTGCTCAGGTGAGCTGCCTCCCCACTGCACAGCTAATCACAGCTCTCCTCTTCTAGGTCTTCTCTGCTTTATTTTGCTCTTTAGTACTCATCCCCACTCTCATGTGTTCACTGCTTGTCTCTCCACTGTGCTGTAAGAGGGCACTTGGTCAGGATCACTGCACAGCACCACCAGGCATTCCGAGAAGTCTGCTGGACAGATGAGCTTGGCTCCCACAAAATGCCTGACATGATTTCATTTCCTGATTTTCCATACTGTAATTTTGTTACTTACATCCAATCCCAGATAAGGAATGAAAGCAAGACAAAGGTCCCAAATGTAGCAACTACTCACCCATGAATGAGACCTTGGTCTGCCAAATTTGAAATGGAAAATAAACCAGAAAGGATTTGTCTCTACACTGCAGGAATGTGTCAGGTGAACAGGACTTAGGGTAACACACTTGATCAGATAAGCAAATGCCACACTTCTGTCATCTGCACACCCATATGGTATTTGTAATTCTCTAATAATCAACTTCATTACCAAAGACCCAAAGTAAATAAAAACCCAACTTACTTAAATTCTTCTTGTTTCTGTTTCTTGTAGTCTTGTCTATATTTAGTAAAGGCATCAAATAAATGATAAATAATTTCTGCACTAAAAATTCTAACTCCTAAACTATCAGCCATTTCCTGTGCATCCCGTTCAATTCTCACATCAAAGGCCAAAATGACTGCATACCTGAAAGGTCAGAACACATCACAGAATGAGAAGCGGAGTAGGTCACACTGGAGAGAGCAAAGAAAGCAGGCAGGCATGTGAAAGCCTTTGTGGCAGGAGAGAGATCACTTACTGAGGATCATGTTCCAGCATCACTGAAGCCTTCATCACATCTTTTTTATGGACTGGACCGATGTTAATCCCTGCATACTGTAAACAGGGAGTTCACGACATTAGCTGCCTGTGATGGGAACAGCACCACACAACACAACCACCACTGGCTGGGCATGGGCATGGGCATGGCTACTTACAGGAACTTCTGATGTTCTCAGAAATTCAAGTAGAGCTTCCAAAGATCCCAGTGTAGATGCCTGGACATAGACTCCTTTTTCTTCTAATTTGATAGCATTTAGTGTCTGCTTTAACTCATGGATCAACTCGTCCTTGAAAAGATACCAGATATGACAAGGTTGTAAATACATCTCTGTCATCAGTGGACTAGAATTAAACTGTTTTTCTTTTTCATGAAGTATTCATCTGAAAATATGAAAGCAAGGCACAGAGGAACATGAACTGGAATGGAGAAGGGGGTTTGAGGCCCTGTCCAAGCTGTATCCCACTTCATCTGTGTCTGAGGTTTACTAACGTTGAAATGTATTTCACCCTGCTTCACGTGGCAAATAAGGTGGATGAGCAGAATGAAGTCATAAATACAAATATTTTAAAAGTTAAAAGGACACAAATGTAATGTGTTATAGTAACCAAAGGCTCTGCTTGACTGTCTTAATTGTATGCAATATCCTAATTGGCAGCCCTTTCCTCCACCAGTGTCCTCTGGAGAGGAAAAGATTTTAAGTAAAATGACCACGCTGATGCCAGTAAGATACAAAAGTCCATCCCATACTTAAAACTAGCCAAAGAGGGAAGCTGGCCCTGTCCTCTACAGTGGCCAACTCCCTGATGGCATTGACCTGATGTTGCCTAAATAATACTGGTCCCAGGACACCAGATGAGCCACTGGCTGGAAACAGTACTGTCTTCTTTGGCAAGAGAATAAATAAACTGGCTCAAAGTGCTTTTGTGAAACTATGTTGGACTCATGGGCCATCTGCTCCTACAACAGGCAGACAGTTTTTAATATGACTCCTAATAAGATTTTTAGTTCTGTCTACATATTCGGGTCTCTAAAATAGAACACAAACAACTAGCTTTTGATTAATTTTTTAGATTTATTTTTATTGATCTTGACAGAGAGACAGAGAGAAGGGGGAGGGTCCAGAGTAGTCTCCATAGTTGTACGTCATCAGTTTTCAACATTGTTTCATTCCACACAGATGAGCAGGGGCCTCGCAGGGCAGGAACTGGGCTGGAAGCCTCCCGCATGGGAAGGACACCCAGTTCAGCATATGGATCCACACGGGCTGGGGCCGGGATCTGATCCTCGGTTCCCAGGGCTTCAAAGTAAGCGCTTAACCCGCTGAACCATCCTGGCTTTCCCTTGATTCACTTTTTACTTAAAGAAAATGTATAATTTCAGAATTCTAGTGTATATATTATTTATGCCAATTCATGTAACTGCACAAACTGAAGTAATTTAAAACAACTGTTTGCTAAGAGGCCACCAGATAAGGATTCACAAGACAAAGGTACTCCTTTTATTCGCCATTCCTAGCATGTGCCCTACTGACACATGACAGAAGTCAGATAGTTTTAGAGGAAAAAAATTCAACTTACTTTAAGCACGGGGATTTCATCTTCTTTATATGCCACCAGGAGAGGTAAACCAGCCAATGTTTTCTCTAGATCTTTACCAAGAATCTTTACCCCCTGAGCTGCTTCTACTTCTTTATGCTTTTCATACTGGTTCTACAGAAATCAAAACATTGTTACCACTTTTATTTGAAATGTGGTTAGCAGTAGGAGATGTAAGAGACAACACAATATTTTCATGACACTGCAGTGCAGAAAGATTTCTTAAACTAGACCTAAAAGGCAATAGATACAAAACACTGGTATTTTCAACATTAAGTATTTCTGAAGATTCCATAGAAAATTTAAAAAGCAAGTCACAGAATGGGAAAAAATGCTGCAATACATACCATAAACAGACTAGTATCCTGACTGTATCTGTGCTAAAGATAGACAATGCCAGAGCACAATAGGCATTTCACAAAGGAGGAAATTTAAATGACCAATAAACATATAATAATGACTAACCATATCTCAATCAAGCAAATGTAAGCTGAAACAGCAATGACTTCTACACTCTCCAGAATGGGGAAAATTTGAAACTGACAGCATCAAAGAGCTGATAGAAAATGTAGTAATGGAAATTCTAAATTACTGGACTTGGAAGTATAAAATTATACACATTGTGAACAACGGTGAGGCCCTGTCAAGAACTGAAGCTAAGCATTAATAGTGATTCCAGCCATCTGCTCCCAGGTACAGTATATACTGGAGAAACATAAAACTGTACCAGGAGACAATTCAAGAATGGCCACAGCAACAGCAGTGATTAGTAATATTAATTAATAAAAATGTTCACCTGGAGCTAGCCTACACTTTCCATTAACATGAGAACAAATAAACCATGACACAGCAATGAAAATGAACTATAGTTAAATGTAACATGGGTAAATCAAAATTATTTTTTGATTAAAAGAAGCCAGATACACAGGAACAATGAGAATGACGCTGTCCATATAAAGTCCATATACAGGTTTAAGAATGCCCTCTCAGGTATTAAATAAACAAAACAAGGATATTAGTTACTATCACTGAAATAGAAGCACGGTTAACTTTTAGAGAGGGAGGAGCTAAGATCACGAAGAAGCACAGAGAAGATTTTTTGGGTTGCAGCAGTGTTCTGATTGGTAATCTACTTGCTTTCTATCAATTTGTTAAACTTTTCTTCTGTTTGTGTACTTTTGTGTAAGAATATTATTTTATTTCACAATAAAAAATGTTAATGAAAAATTAGTAATACAAAACCATAACATGCTTTAATTTTTATAAAAAGCTCAGTTGGTAAATAAGTCACACATTGCCATGCTCACAGACGGCCCCTCCTATACGATGACATCAGAAATAAAACAAGGAGTGAGGGTGTATGTTTAGAGTAATCCAAGCAGCTTTCAAAGTCAGGAAGCAACCTCAGAGGAGCCTCCAAACATGGAATAAGTCCCCACATGTCACTGCTTACCACCTGGCTTACCTTCACTCGTAATTCCTTCATAGGAGGAGGTAATAGGAGGCCTCGGATCTGAGTTACAATGGGTCCTTCTACCCCAGGAACAATAATTGTATCTCCTTCTTTCAAACGCCCATTGATCAGTATTACATCTATGGTAGTGCCCATTCCTGGGAGAGCCTTGACCTAAGAGACATTATTGCAAAGGGGGTGAAATACATGCTACAATGCACTGTGTTGATTATATCTAAAAGCAGTGAACATCCCCACCCAAGAACTCTATTTTAAAAAAGGCAATAGACTGAGGAGCCAGCATTACCTCCATCACCTGTGCTCTCAGCTCTTCACAATGCACAAGTCTCTTGCTCAACATGGTCTGAGTCAACTCGACAAGAAGGTAGATCAGACTTCCCATCCCATCACCAGTATGTGCAGAGGTAGGTACCAAGGACACAAAAGTGCGGGGATCTTTATTTTCATAAAACAAAGCAGCATTCAAACCCTAAAGACATAAAAAGCAAAATCACTCCAAAATTCCAAGTTGTGGAAGGTTTCTAGAACAGCAACAACTAAGTAGAAGCTAGATGACCAAATGGCTAATCACTCTGAAACATCTCAAAAACACTCAAGATCAGGGGGATGCTGAGATAGCTCAACAGGTTGAGCACTTGCATTGCAACTATGAGGTCCAGGGATGGAACCCCAATCCCAGTCCAAGCAAACCCATATGCTGAATTGTGACACAATTGGTAGCCACTGATATGACGACTAAGGTTCTCACCTCTTCAGTTCCCGCCCCCATATCCACCTGTGTGAAATGAAACTGTCACAACTAATGATGTACAACTGTGGAGATTGCTCTGGGCCCTCCCCTCTTCTCTCACCTTCTCTCAAACAAATTAAATCTTAAAAAAAAAAAAAAAAAATCAGGCATATCCTGTAGGTATTGTTACAGAAAAATAAGATTTTTTCCCAAGTCAGCTCAGTTTTTAAAATCTATAAACATTGAAACTACAAAGAAAATCTTTAAAATATCAATTTTCTGATTTACAAAGGAAAATGAATAAGGGGAAAGAATGAAAAACACTAATTACCGTTAATAGGGGAAGAGAACAGTATTAGTGAAAATGGTGATTTTATTACAAGTCCACGTAAATAAAAGAAAAAAATTCTCTGTGATTCAAGATCTTCATTGAGAAGAGAAAGCTTTCTTACCTGCTGTGCAAATTCTACTATAACAGACTTTACTCGTTCCTCGAACTCATCCTTTGTGTTCTTCTTCTGCTTCTTTAAAGTAGTAGCCACATCAGAGTCTGGGCTCTTTTTCCAATCATACAACCTATCAATCTGGAAAAGATTTTTCATAAGAAACATCTCTTAAATATTCAGAACAGTCAGGAATTTAAGTAAAGCTAAAAACTCCAGAAAGTTCCCAATGTATATTACATATACGCAGAAGAGTTGATTACTCAGAAACCTTATTGTACCAAAAGCAACTCAGAGCCTGCTGAACCACATCTCTTCCTAAATTTGAAATTGCTGGGGTATGCCAAGATAGCTCAGCAGGTTGAGCACTTACCGTACCTTGCAATCTCGAGGTCTGGGATCGAATCCTGACCCCAACCCGTGCAAACCCATTATGCTGAACTGCAATGCAAGCGGTAACCACAGGGATGGCGGCGAAGGTTCTCGCCTCATGTGCGAGGTCCCGGGTTCAGTTCCCGCCTCACCACGGCCCCACATTCACTTGTGTGAAATGAAACTATGTCACAACTAATGTACTACTATGGAGACTGCTCTGGGCCCTCCTCCCTTCTCTCTCTCTTTACCTTCCCTCAAACAATTATTAATAAACTAAATCTTTAAAAAAATAAAAAAATTAGAAACTGCTGAGGTCCATGGAGCCCATCAACCTGCAACTGGTTTGTTTGAAAAAGATAAGATCCTAGAATGATCCTAGGACCATTAACATGTTGTTGGAATTCCAAAATTGTTTTGGATAAACAGCAGACAGGAACAAGGATTAATAACAGAAAGTAGCATCACCAGGAAAATTATATACCAAAAAATTAGAAAATAAATATTTCCTACCTCAGAGAACAGTCCATTTTAATTTTTATTGCTTAAATTAGAATTATCTATTTTACCTCACTTTTTAAGAATGATAACTGGGTATAGAGAGGGAAATTGTTCAACAGTTTTAAAAAATCATAATCTGTTGGCTCAAGTCTAGGAAATTAATATAAAAATGTAAACCAATCTGAATACTACTAAGGAGAAAAGTTGGTAAGTAGAAATAGACTAAGAAATGACAATGATATAATTAACATATATGGTCCTTACAATACTTATAAATATACACAATGACTGGAAAGGAAAAACATAAAACTTGTAGAGCTAAAATATAAACTGAAATGGAAAACTGACTGAATGAGCTTAACAGCAAATTACGTATTGTACAAGAAAAGATTGGTGACCTTGGAGATATAACAATGAAAATGATCCCAACTGAAGCATATAGAGAAAAAGAATGAAGGGGGAAAAAAACCTTCAGTCACTTATGGGAAAACAGTAAGTAATTTAAGTTACAGAAAAATCCTAGAATGTTACCAGCCAATGAAGAAAAGTAAGAAAAGAGAGCATAAAAATATCTGGACAAAAAAACAACTAAGAGTTTTTAAAAGCCAGAAAGCAATGATGGTAAAGGAAAAAAATAGTTTTTAAACCTAGAATGCTATATTAAGAAGAATACCTAGAAAATATTTTGATCTAAATGATAACAAAAACACAAAATGTTTTTAACAGTGCCAAACACACCTGTAAATGCTTATGTTAGGAAGAAAAAATCTGAAATCAACAATCTAAACTTCCACTTTTAGGAAACTGGAAAAAAAACAAATGAAAACAAAATAAGTACAGAAAATGATATAACACTAGAAATAATTACAAACAATAATAAACAACAGAGAATATCACTAAAACTAAAAGCTGGATCTCTGAAAGACACAAATTTCTCTACTGACAAGAAAAATAAAAACCTAAATAGCCTAATAACCTACATGTACTTAATAAATTCTAAGCTGATATGACTTGACTGCTGAATTATATTAAACATTTAAAGAAGAAATAATATTTCTACATAACTCTTTCAGAAAAAAGAGAAATTCTTCTCAAGTCATCTTGAGTCCACTATTACTCTGATACCAAAACCAGTCAAAAAGCATTGGAAAAAACCTGCATACCAAAATTACTCATGAACACAAAAATAGTCAACAAAGACTGAGAAAATCAAATCCAGAAATACCATGAAAAACATTATGACCAAGTACATCAATCATGACCAAGGTTTGTTCCAATAATGGAAGACTGGTTTAACATTTTAAAAATTATGTATAAGGGATGCTTGGATAGATCAACAGATTAAGCACTTGCCTTGCAACTGCTAGGTCCGGGGATCGAATCCCAGCCCTTGCAAATTGACATGCTGAACTGCAGCAAAACTGGTAACAGCCAGGATGGTGGCAAAGGTTCTCACCTCCCATGCGGGAGGTCCACAGTTTGGTTTCGCCAGAGCTGCCCCACATCCACTCATGTGGAATGAAACTATCATAACTAATGATGTACAACTATGGAGACAGCAGTGGGCCCTTCCCCATTCTCTGTCTGTCCCACCTTCTCTCAAACAATAAATCTTTTAAAAAAAAAATTAGTAATAAGCAACAGATGGTGCTAGAACAAATAGAGATCCACATGCAAAAATCTGGATCTAGATCTAGAGACAGACTTTACACTCTTCACAAATTTAGTAAGAATGGATCATAGACTTATATGTAAAACACAAAAGTCTACAACTCCTGTAAGATAAAATAGGAAAAAACCGAGATGACTTTAGCTGTGGTGATTGATGACTATTTAGATATAACATACACCACCAAAGTTAATATCCATGAAAGATCTTGATAAGCTCCAACTTTGTTAAAATCAAAAACTTCTTCTCTGAGAAAGATTTATAAAGAGAGGGAGATGACTAGCCACAAATTGGAAGAAAATATATGAAAAAGACATCTAATAAAGAACTAGTAAGCAAAATACACAGAGAACTCTTAAAACTCAACAAGAAACAAAGAATACAATTTAAAAATGGGCCAAAGAGCTTAACAGACACCTCACCAAAGATATACACAAATAAGAGCTTGAAGGATGTCCTATCTTATGTTACCAGGGAAACACAAGTTAAAACAGAGATGATAGCAAAAGAATGAATTCTGGACTACAATCTGTCACCATATACCAAAATTAACTCAATAAAACAATAAAATGCATTGAAGAAAACATTAGTACTAAACTTATGGACCTGGGATTCATGGAGGAATTTATGAATTCGACTTCAAAAGCAAGAGAAGTGAAGGCGAAAATAAACTAAAATCTTCTGCACAACAAAAGAAACCAACAAAATAAAGAGGCAACCAACCAAATGGGAAAAGATATTTGCAAACAATGCTGGTAAAAGGCTAATATCCAAAATACATTTAAAAAACAAATCATGCAAACCCATATGCTTAACTGCTGAGCAACTAATAAACGCCGAGATGCTTCTGTGGCCAAGGTGCTTGCCTCCTATGAGGGAGACCCCCATTTTGGTTCCCACCCCACGCAACTCCACATCCACCTGTGTGGGACGAAACCATGTCACAATTGATAATGTACAACTATGAAAACTGCTCTGGCCCAATACCCTCCTCCTTTCTCTCTTTCTCTCAAAAAATAAATCTTAAAATAAAATAAACCCGTGGAACTAACTCAACAACAAAAATACAAATAATCCAATTAAAAAACGGGCAGAGGACTTGAACAGACACTTCTCCCAAGAAGATATACAAACGCTCAACAGATATATGAGAAAACGCTCAACATCACTAGCAATTAGGGAAATGCAAATCAAAACTACAATGAGATACCACCTCACACCTGTTAAAATGGCTATCAACAAGACTAATAATAAAATGTTTAGAAAGTCTGTGGAGAAAAAGGAACCCTCATACACTGCTGGTAGGAATGTAAACTGGTTCAACCACTATGGAAAGCAGTATGGCGGTTCCTCAAAAACTTAAGAATAGAGTTACCATATGACCCAGCAATCCTTCTTCTGGGTATCTACCCAAAAAAATCCAAAAACTTTTTCCTGCAATAATATGTGTTCCCCAATATTTATTGCATCATTATTCACTGTGGCCAAGACACGAAAACAACCAAAGTGTCCTTTTAGAGGACTGGATAAAGAAGATGTAGTACATATACACAATGGAATGTTATTTGGCAATAAGATGAAATACTGCCATTTGAGAAAACATGGATGGATCCTGAGTTTATCATCTTGAGTGAAATAAGACAGAAAAAGCCAAGAACCATATGACTTCACTCATATGTGAAATATAAAACTGAAAGCAATGAAGGTATATAAGACAAAGAAAAAAAAATTAATAGATACAGGCAACAGTTTAGTGATTACCAGAAGGTAAATGAGAGAGAGGAGGTAGAGGTGGGTGGAGGGAGGCACAGGAGGGAAGAGGTGGGGGAAGAAAAATACAGAGGGTGCCAAAAAAAATGTATATACATTTTAAGAAAGGAAAAAGCTTTATTAACATGTTGCGTACGGCGCAACCCTCATACCCCTCTGTTCCGGCAGGTATTTAAATGAGACCACGTTGAAATGAACTCTTCTCTTTAAAATGCTATTGCTTCCATATTATTTATAACTTTTCAATGAAATTTTTTGTATTTACTCACGTAAAGTTATCCATTGATAATATTTGCTCGTTATATATCAACCAAACCTCGTTAATTAAATAAATCTTGCAAAAAATAAAAGGTCAAGTGTAAAAACGAGAATTCTCGTTACCCGTCCTTAGCGCATGGCTCAGAAAAAACGAAGATTCTCATGATCCATACGCAATGTGTTAAAATTGTTAATAATATGTACCAATAACAAAAGATGAATACAAATCACATTTGACTTCTACAATTACAAGACGTACTCTAAGTCATTACCATCATCAGCGTCCAGATACTTCTAATTACAGTGAACTACTGTTTGAGCAACATTGACTAAATTGTCCCCTTGTATTGCTGTGCATGCCGCTTCAATTTACCGTGCATCTCAAACTTATCACAAATGTGTGCAATTAATTGTTGGACATGCTGGAGGTTCTGATGCATACTCATGCCTCCAGTGTCATTGTACTTCCACAACATTCTCGAATTTCAAATACCACTTCAAAATGGTCTTGTTCTCCTCAAATGGCAACCATGCTTCCACCATTTGCTTTGTTCTGCCTAGTCCATGGTGACACTAGGATTCATTTGATTAGTGCCATCTTTTGAGAGAACGTCATACTACACATTCAACTTTGAAATGTAATACATAGATAACATCTCTTTGATATCCCCAGTATGTATCAATAATAGTATAAAAAAGAAAATAAAGACAATCAGGAGAAAATTTTCATGGTCTTAGGGGTAAAAAAAGATTAGTTATATAGAACACAAGAAATATAAATCCTAAGAAAATTTCTCATAAGATTTTGCCCAAATTAGAAATCTCTGTTCTTCAAAATACATCAAGAAAATGAAAAACCAAATCCTTGACTACAAAATAAGTATCGCCAATACATGTAACTAACAAAGAACTTATATAACAATATAGAAGGAACTCAATATTCAATACTAAAACAACAATCTCACAAAAAACGAGGAAAGGATTTTAAATAGATACTTCACAAAGAGAGAGAAGTGGTAAACAGGTACATAACAAGGTGTTTGATGCTACCAGTCATCATGGAAATGCAAATAACCACAATAATTTAGCACTACCGTATTTTCTGGCGTATAAGACGACCCCCTAATTTTACAGTTAAAACATAGGTTTAGGCCTATATTCGCTGTATAAGACTACAGCCTCGGAAGTGGGGGGTAGTCTTATACAGCGAATATAGGCCTAAACCTATGTTTTAACTGTAAAATTAGGGGGTTGTCTTATATGCCGGAAAATACAGTATACACATATTAGAATGACTAGAGGTAGGGCAAATATTGGCAAGAAATGTGCAGCAATAAATGCTCACACATTGCTGGTTAAAATGTAATGTGATACAACTTTGGGAAAATGTGTCATTTTCTCATAAAGTTGAAAGTTGAACATAACATACCATATGACCCAGCAATTCTATTCCTAAGTGTAAATAAATAAAAACAAATGTCTGTCTACACAAAGGCTTGTGTACAAATGTTCACAGCTGCTTCATTAATAAGTAACCTAAAATTATAGTCAATCCACATGTCTAATAGATATATAGATAAAGTGTGGTATTAATTCAGATAATGAAATATTACTCAGCAATAAAAAGGAACATCCTAAGATATATGCAAAATGGATAATTCTGTAACAACATGAGCAGTGAAAAATGTCAGACTGAAAACATTACATTCTATATAACTCCTTTAACATAAAATTATAAAACAGGCAGGATTAGTCTTTCGGTCAGGATTAGGGACAGAAAGAAAATCAGTGTTTGGGGTTTGAGAAGGGAGCAGACTGGCTATAAAAGAACACAAGGGTACATTCCAGGAATATGGAGATGGTCTATATTCTGAATGGTGGTGGGTATGTGTGCATTTATACATTTGTCAAAATATACTGACCTTAACATGAGTGCATTCTTATATGAAGTTATACTACTTTTTTTATCACAACAAAATTAAGAAGCATGTTTTCACAATTTAATTTTTCAGTAGAGCTTACCTTATTGAGTGCAACAATAAAGGGACATTTTTTAGATTTCAAAAGGTTGATAGACTCAATAGTCTGGGGCTCCAAACCATGCATAATATCAACAACTAAAATGGCAATATCACAAAGAGAGCTTCCTCTGTTTCTCAGATTACTGTTAAAAAGAAGGAAAAAGATGCATAAATAGAAATCTTGAAGTTAATACTTTTATTTAAAGAAAATTAAAATGTTAATTTATTTATAAGACCTAAAAAAAAAGAACAAAATGAGCCACATGCATTAAATTTAAGTGCCATTAGCCCTTCATTTGTCAAATGCTTATCTGACAGACAGTGAATTGACATCACTTGGAACGAGTTAATTTCAGGAGTTACTGCAATATTTCTGCCAATTTTACTGACCAAGATTTATGCACTAAGGAATACAGCCAAGAGACATTCACAGGAGATACACCAGGTATGTATTAGGGTTTAACACCAGCATTATGGACACACTCAATGGTTTGGTGGTTACCAGGAGACGGGGAGGAGTTGTGGGGGGAGGTGGGAGTGGGCACTAGATATAAGGTGATGGAAGGGGAACTGATACTGAGTGAAGGGCACATAATGAGATGCATGAATGATGTGATGTGGACTTGTACATCTGTAAACTATCTAATTGTTACCAACCAATGTAACCTCATTAAATTTAACAATAAAAAAAAAATAGTATTTAGAAAAATAAAAATAAAAAAATAAAAAATCTTCAGTATTCTAAAATAAAAAAAATTTTTTAATTAAAAAAAAAAAACCAAAGGAGGAAAGACTTCTCTCAATAAATAAATAAGTATTCAAATAAAATACTACTAAATCAGTAAGGTACATATGAGGACTGGATATTATCACAGATAATAACTAGATCTGGGTGGGAACTACTACCCAACACCTTCTTACTGACTGAATTCTTGAGACTAATGGTTTCAAGCAGTTTGCCAGATGACAAGACTCACTTTGCTCTTACCTGAAAGACTCATGCCCAGGAGTGTCAATAATCAGCATTCCTGGTATCCGCACATTTTCTCTATCAAACTGGAAAAATGGGAAAAGTGGAGAGATGAAGTCAGTCAAAATAATGAAAGCTTCTTTACAAAACAATTATTCTGCCATGAAAATTTGGAACTCTCACCACTTCCTTTTCATTTTTTTAAGGTTTTATTACTTTTTGAGAGAGACAAAAAGAGAGAAGGGGAGAAGACCCAGAGCAGTCTCCATAGTTGTACATCATTAGTTGTGACATGGTTTCATTCCACACAGGTGGATGTGGGGCCATATGGTGCAGAAACCAAACTGGGGCCTCCTTCATGGAAGGCCAAAACCTTCGCCACCATCCTGGCTGTTACCAGCTGCGCCACAGTTGAGGATATAGGTTTGCACGGGTTGGGACCAGGATTTGATCTCCAGACCTCATGGTTACAAGGCAAGTGCTCAACCTGTTGAGCTATCCTGGTATCCCCTCACCACTTCCTCTTCTAAATGAACTGTTTTGAAAACAGTGCGTCAACAAGCAAAGCACAACAGTGAACATTTTCATTAATATAATAAGGAGTTCTGCAGGAAAAAACAAATAAGAAAATATGTTTTTAAGTTCATAAAACTATGGTGTAGTCTAAATGTAAGCAGAATATCGTAAGTAACAATGACAGAGCAGTCAGTTGATAGTGGCTATCTATAAAAAGCAGACATACAAGAGGAGTCAGTTCTCAAATCTAGATAAGTTCTCTGATCCAATTTAAAAATAATTCTAAAATTTGAAAGATACTCCAAGTGGGGAGGCCGGGATGGCTCAGCACGTTAAGAACTCATCTTGTAGCCCCAGGGTCCAAGGATCAAATCACAGCCTCGGCCCATGTGGACCCATATGCTGAAGTGGGGTGTGCCCCAGTTCAGCTCTCACCAGAGCAAGCTTCCTATGTGGCAGACCCCTGGTTCAGCTCTGGCCCCAGGCATGCTTCCCATGTGGGAGGCCCCCAGCTGGCAGTGGGTACATCCCACGTGGGCGGCCCCTGACCAATTCCTGCCCTACTTGGCCCCGTGCCCACCTGTGGAATGAAACCATGTAGAAAACTAATGACATGCAACTGTGGAGGTTGCTGTGGGCCCTCCCCCTTTCTCTCTCTCTCTCTCTCTGTATCTCTGTAAAAAAAGAAAAAAGAACAAAGAAAAATACTTCAAGTATGTTTTAAAGAAAACTTAGCACACCAACCTAAAATATTAAAAGAATATATTCACATTCTGCTTTTTTTCAAATAACATCATAAACACTTGATTTTTTGGGATAAAAGTACATAAATGAATGGAAACATTAGAACAGGCTTCATACAGACATTATTCTCTTTTAAGCTATAGTAGAACTGACCATCAAATCTCTCTCTCACACACATACAACCATTTTTACTTTGCTTATCTATACTTTTTGACAATCTTCTAAAGATGTTTCTCAAAATCTTATCTCCTCATCTAGTTCAAAATGATTCAAATGAAAACCATTTCAAATCTAATTGTGGTGATTCTAAAACAACATTCACTGAGCACCATAATTATTCCCACTTCAGTGTCTGGAATACAAATAATTGCCCGATCAAGATTATTCAGAGAACTTTAATACATACCTAATACAAATGATGCTCTTTAAGTTCTAAAATAACACCAGATTTCAAGTTTTGGCAACTAGTAGAATAAGCTACTACAAATTCTCCAATGACACAGAAATACCAAGTAAAATGAAAAACAAAATAAATTTTAAATTACAAATTTGAAAAACTATAATTACAGAAAACTGTCCTTTTAAAATAAAGATTTTAGACTACATACTAAAATGGAAGGTCACATATCTGGAAAAGTGACCTAGAACAATCAACACCAAGATTAAAAAAAAAAGACCACATTACTTTTAAGATGAAAACCAGCCTGTGATCAAACCTGAAAGGCAAAACTTTACGAGTATGTGAGAAGAAACTGGAGTAATTTAAGATATCAAAGGAAAGAAAATGTTAGCCAAGGATTTTATATGTAGCCAAATGACTTTCCACGATGAATGTCAAAGTAATTTTTCAATATTCAAAAACTCAAGGAATATTATTCCCATTATTCCTTTCTTAAGAATCTACTAGAAGACAAACTTCATTAAACACAAACACACAAAACAAAAACTGAAGAGGCAAGCTCATAGACCCTTTCTATATACAGAACTAACACTAAAGCAAGGGACAAAGGGAGACACAAGCATGTGATAATTCATGCTACATGTGTCACTTATTTATTGCTTCTCAGTTCTAAATGGACACTTTCATCTGCTCTGTGACAATGAAACTGGGGGATTATCTACAAGGATCAATTCCAGGACTGGAGCATGTTATGTAATTTATAAGACAAGCCTAGAATATCCTGCTATACCAGATGGCCTGGTATAGCAAGCAAAGACCACTAAGATTACTAGAATTGTATCAAAGACTCAGAAACCAACCAACAGGCAAAGATGGGACTATCTCAGCACAACATAACTGAAATGGATTAAAATGCAATAAATACGGAAAAATAAAAAGACCCACAGAAAAATATGTCTAAATCTGTGAGTTTCTAATATAAAACCAAACCAAACCAGTCACTATTTTAAAAGCTGGCAAGTAAAGGTAAAGTATCAGGTATTTATTCTGTTTTTCCTATACATACTCACTGAGTAACAAAACAGTAGACTGAGTAGAGTTCTCTACAGAAGTAATCCTATAGTAAAGATAGATATGGGATTGGAATATCAACATTTTGTAACCCCTAACACATTAAAAGGTAGAGATTACTTTAAAAGTTACTCCTGGGTGGAAGACGAGGGTGTTAATTAGAAAGGGGCATAGATGGCTTCTGAGGGGACTGGTTCTATCTCCTTGTATAATGATATAAAGGATGTTTGCAATAATCATGATTCATAAAGCTTTACATTAATCTTATGTGATTTTCTTTAATGTGTTAAATTTAGCATAAATAAATGTCTCCAAAGTAGAGCAAATAAGAGAGATAAAAATATAAACGAATCTGATAGAAGGAAAACAGAGTAGAGGAAATCCAATTTTTAAATATGAAGATCTACAGTAAAAGTATTAAAAAAACAAAACAAAACATGGAGGGGAATGACATACTCTAACTTCAAAACAGTGATTACCTCTTGGAGCAAGAGGGAAGAAAATGGAATTGAGTGATCCTACAATAATACCAAATGTTTTATTTCTTTAAAAAAATATCTGAAGCAAAATAGGACAAAACAGCATATATGTGAATTATAAATGGTAAGCATATGGCCCTGTTATACTATTCTGTTCCTTTTTTCTGTTTGAAATAGTTTATAACTTAATCTCTGTTAGAGAGTAAAACACGAAATACAGTATACTTACATTTTTAATCATCTTAGTCTGTTCATTAATAGCTTCAAGGGGAACATTTGTGGCCCCAATTTGCTGCGTGATACCACCTGCTTCACCATCCTGTACGTGCGTGTGACGGAGCTGGGATAAGACAGCACATTCAGATTCATATTTCGAAATGCAAGAAGAAGCAAAAGCAATAAGAAAGCAGCAACTTATTTATGTAAACAGAAATGCCTTTGTGTGCTATGTTTTTATATTAGCTTTTTGTAAGGCATCATTTATTCATTTACTGAAAAAGTTATATCAATGCATAATAGTATTTCTTACTTTATCTAGAATTTTTGTCTTTCCTGTGTCCACATGTCCCAGTACACATATAACAGGGGCTCTTAGCTTTTCCGTATTTACATTTTTACTATGTTCAAGTCGCCGTTTCTAAGAAGAAGAAAAAAAAAAACCTCAAAATTAAATATTTCAAATCCTATCATTATTTTCCTTTATTTTGCCTTGTCAAGAGAATGCCACCATATTCATCTAAGTTCTTTTCTGATTTAATTACATGTAACTGTATTTTGCAATGAGAGCTTTACAATCTAATTCCCATCATAGTATCTTTGCACAAGGAGAAACCTGGTTAGAATAGATTTCAGAACAGCACTGATAATATGAATAAGAACAGTGTGATCTGAGAGTATTGGTGGTTCTGGGGGAGTAGGAAGGGAGCATCAAATATATGGTGATGGTAAGAGAAATAACTGGGTGGTGTGCACATAATGCAATACATAGACCATGTAATGTAGAATTGAACACCTGGAACCTACGTAATTTTTGCCAACCAATGTCACCCCAATAAATTTAACAATTAAAAAAAATAAAATTAAAAATAAAGAACAGTACGAAGTGGGGGCTCAAACACTTCTGAACACTTCTGTGCATGGCTAATTTAATGAAATGTATAGTAAATAGAAAAGGAATTGCTCTTTCTGTCTTTACTACATAGTACAACTTCTAACTTATGTGGGGGGTTACATAACATAACAAGGTGGCATACTCCTAAATTCAAAGAAATTTCATTAAAACTTCATAATTGCAAAACATTTTTGAAGCAATTTATTTCAAAACTTTATCCAGTGTACAAATTAGGAGAGTTTACTTATACCTCAGCCTAAGAAATCCAATGGCCATGTCCCACCTTCCTAAGGTTCCACTAAGCAGGAGATTGTCCCTGAATCACAATGTTTCTTTATACCACTTACTGAAACACTTCAGCTTTTTGAGAACCAAACAAAAACTGAGGCCAGCAGTTCTTTCAAATGACAACTTTTTAAGCACAGAAGGCTGGCATTCAAAGGAGATAAAACTTTCATCCAAACTCTGAAGTAATATCATTTACAACATTATTTTCCATCTAAAGACCTTTTTTGTAAAAACTCTTTCCTTTCATTTCTACCACTAGACACTGAATCTTTCTGTAGAAACTGGAATGAAAAACATTTTGGAATGTCAAAGTGAGATGCAAGCATTTATAGTACTAGCAAAGACTTTAGTAAATAAGAGCCTCACAGTATGTACAACTCAAATGCAAAAATTGTGGTTTTAGGATTTGATATGGTTGAAAATTGCCTTCTCTCCCATATTTGGTGAAATGTCAAAATTTTCTGGAAGGCAATATAGTATAGACTTTAACTCAGAAATTCTACCTCTAAGTATGTCCTGAAACAATGACAAGTACACAAGATGCATAGGTAAACTGTCCTCTACAGTGTTGTTTATAATAGTGAATATTAGTAGCCACTTTATCTTCTTTAGTGGAGGATTTCTTGAAAAGTGTTTCCTAAACCTCAGGCTGATGATACCTATCTTGTTTCATAAAATCATGTAGGTAGAGAGACCCCTATCCACAATGGAGATACTTGCTCAGGATGTCTGGGGTGAATTCCACAAAATTATAATATGTAGCAAGGTTTGGGAACCATGAAGTTTATTATGGACTAAAATGAATCCCTAATTCATATATGAAGCCCTAATCTGTAATATGACTATATTTCGAGAGAAGGCCTTAAAGGAATTAAGGTTAAATGAGGTCATAAGGGTGGGACGCTGATCTGCTAGGACTGATGTCCTTATAAAAGGAGAAAGCAAAATCTCTGAGCACACACAGGAAAAAGGCCTTGTGAAGACTCAGTGAGAAGGCAGACATCTGTAAGCCAGGAAGAGAGCCCTTACCAGAAAACAACCCTGCTGGCACTTCAATCTTGGACTTGTAGCCTTAAGAACGGTCAGAAATTAAATCTGTTGTTTAACCACCTTGTTTATGGTATTTTGTTATGTCAGTCCAACCAGACTAATACAAAGTTAAATTAGGATCCATCTATAAAATGGGATACAATATATAGTTAGTTGTTAAAGATGTTGAGGCAGGACTTCTTGAATGATGGAATAAAGAGCTTAGCAAATCCTCTTCCCAAAAACAAAACATACAACAAAACAATTAAGATAACTGCTTAAAAACCTCTAGAGATGGCCAAAGGCATATGACAAATTGAGAAACATTTAATTCAAGAAAACTTACAGACCATCAGTAAGAGCAATGGAAACCTATGAAGTTTTACACTATATTTGCACCATCACACTCCTCACTACAATCGCTCCATGGGTAGAAGTGGTATGAAAGGAACAGGGGATTACACGCATTAGAGGGTCAAAAAAGTAGTGAATTCAATGGCAAACAAGAGATAAAGTTAAAACCACAACTAAACGAAGGTCTCAGTACTGGGGGAGCAAGACATAGCCTGGAAGATCAGTCAGAAATTTAAGAGGGAGCTCTGTGGAACAAGACAGCCAAAGTAGGCACTGACAACATCCTACTTCTGGTGGTCTAGAAAGCTATATTCCTTCTGGTGGAAGGATGTCTGCCAGAAGAGATCAGAGAGGTCTTAGTGAGTTACTTGTTCCTAGTTCATCAAGAAGCCTCGTGAATGCACAAAGTAAACACCAGAGTGGGCTAGTAAGCTGCCAGATCCACTGGAAAATGGTGAAAGCCTTACTGGCTCAAGATAAATTAAGCACAATGAAATGAAAAATAATTTGGCTAACCACTAAGATAAGCTGACCCAAGTGCAAGCCTTAGAGACAGGCTTAAAAAATAAAAACAAAATTAAAAAACAAACAAAAAAATCAATCAATAAAAATAAAATAAAAAATAAGCCCAAAACTGAGAAGAAAAGCAAAATTGACTCCACAGAATGAGTCCACATCATTCAGAAAGTAAAGAAACAAAAATAGCTAAAAGCACCTTTGTAGAGAGCCAAGAGAATTCAGATTTGCTACAACATAGACTCTGAAATGTCCACTTGTTAAGAAAAGATTATACATTATACGAAGAAACAGGAAAATGTGACCTATAACATGGGGAAAAAGTAGGTCACAGAAACTGTCTAGAAGAGGCCCAGAGTTTGGACTTAGCAAACAAAAACTTGAAAGCAGCTACTATAAATATATTCAAAAGACTAAAGGGAACCATGTTTAAAGAAATGAAAGAAAATATGATGATGACATAAAAAGAAGGTGTCAATAAAAAGAAATTATTTAAAAAACGTGTAAATTCTGGAGTTAAAAAGTTCAACTGTAAATTTAAAAATTCACTAGAGGGGCTTAACACATTTAAACCAGTAGAAGAAGAAAACAGAATTTAAAGATAGATTAAGGGGATGTAAGGATGGTAACTATAAAAGCGGTGGAGTAGCTATATTAATATCAGACCAAAAAAAAATGCCTCTAAAGAGAGACCTATATATATCCTCAGGAAGTTATAACAAGTATAAACATATACTCGCTTAACAGAATCCCAAAATATATGAAGAAAAAGCTAACAGCATTGGGGGGGGGGGGAGACACGGGACTACACAATTCAACAATAAATTTAGGAACTTCAATAACCCACTCTCAAAAGTGGATAGAGAAACTACTATAAAATGAGCAGTATACAGAAAATTTGAACACCACCATCAACTGTTGGGGACCATCCAGGTTAACAAAGAAAACTCCATTTCAGACCTGACTCCATTTCTAAGAACTTCGACTTCCCCAAAAGAGCACCAGCTATCAGAAGTCACATGAAACCTTATGGTTTGGCTGTGGCTAGAGATAGCCCGTTGCTTAGCAACATATCCTGCCCTGCCCTCCTTTGTCCCTACTGCATATATACCACTGTAACCAAAATAAAATTTTGAGGCTTGATCAGAATCCTGTCTTGCCTCCATTTCTTCGTGTCTCCTGTCTCTCATCCTCCACAGGTTCCTCCTCTCCCTGCGTTGCCGTGCCCCGCTGGTCGGGGCAATCAACCAAACTGACCTAACTCTGTACCAGGTCCACTAATGGCAGAATCCACATTCTTCCTAAGTGCACAAGAAACATTCTACAGAAGAGATCAAATAGGGGATACAGGCAAGGTTTAATTATTTTATAATGACAAAAACTATACAAAGTATGTTCTTTGACCACAGTAGTCAGAATTCAGAATTAATGACAGAAGTAAATTACTGAAGTTCACAGATATTTGTAAATTATCACAAAGCACTTCTAAGTAACACATTGGTCAAGAAAGAATTATTAAAAAAAAAAGTAAAAATTATTTTGAACTGATGAAAACAAAAATACAACGTATCAAAATTTACAGGACACAGCTAAAACAGTACTTAGTGGGAAATCTGTAATTTTAAATGCCTATATATTAGAAAAGAAGGAAGGTCTCAAAATCAATAATTTGCCATCCTAAGGAATTAGCTAAATAAAAGGAAACTAAACCCAAACTAAACAAAAGGAAGAAAATAATAAACAGAATAAAAAGATCAATTAAAGAGAAAACAATGTAACCAAAAGTTGGGTCTTGAAATCAAAAAGATGGAATACTTTCAATTCAACCAACAGAGAAAAAAATGAGGAGCCACAGATCACCAAAATCAGAACAAAAAGAGGAGACATCACTATTGATCTTACAGAAACTTAAAGGAATATAGGATATTAAGAATAACTTTATGTTCACAACTTAAGTGAAACACAATAATTATTAGAAAGACAATTGCTAAGAATAATTCAATATGAAAAAGAAAATATGACAAATAAATTGAATTAGTGAAAAATTTTCCTATTAAAAAAAGCGTTAGTAAATTCTGCCAAATATTTAAAACAAGAAATAATATAGTCCTTCACAAAATCTTACAAAAAATAGAGAAGGAATACTTCCCAATTAATCCTAGGAGGCTAATTTTAAACTGACAGAAGACAAACACATCTATGACCAGGAAGCTATTGATCAATATCGCCCATGAGAATAGATCACAAATCCTTAACAAAATGTTACAAACCAAATCCAGTAACATAAGGGGATTATATGCCATGACCAAGTGGAATTTGTTCCAGGAATGCAAGATTAGTTTAACATTCAAATACCAATTAATGTAATCAATCACATATTGATACACAGAAGAAAAAAGATCATCTCAATAAAAAAAAAAAGGCATCCATCATCCATTCATGATAGAAAACCTCAACTAGGAAAAAGAATAATTTCCTCAAATTGATAAAGGTTATCTGTCAAAACCTACTGATTGCATCAGTAGTTAATAGTGGAAATCTGAATGCTTGCCCTCAAAAGATTGACAAGGCAAGTATATCAGCTCTAACATTTCTATTCAACAAAGCAGTGTTTTAGCCAGAGAAATCAGGCAAGAAAACAAAATAAGCAGCAATGAGATTGCAAATGAAGAATTAAAATCGTCCTTTGACAGATGACATGACACTGACTATAAAAAATTCTAAAGAATTCAAGAAAAACTATTAGAAAAAAATTTCAGGGGAAACCAGGATGGTTCAGCGAGTTAAGAGCTCACTTTTGCAGCCCTGTGAACTGAGGATCAAATCCCAGCCCCACCCCACGTGGACCCATATGCTGAACTGGGGTGTGCTTCCCATGCGGGAGGCCCCCAGTTCAGTTCTCCCTCCCTCCCCCACCTTTCAGCCCCTGGCTTGAGGGGGTGTGCCTCCCATGCAGGAGGCCCCCAGCCCAGCTCCTGACCTGCATGGCCCTTGCCCACCTATGTAGAAAGAAACCATGTCGAAAACTGAAGATGCACAACTATGGAGACTGCTCTGGGACCTCTCCCTTTTCTCTGTCTCTCTCTCTGTCAAAAACAATAAAATAAAGCTTTAAAAATAATTTCAGTACAGTTGCAAGATATAAGATTATCTACAATTAATTATATTTATTTATACTAGCAATGATAAAACTTTTCAACATGATCCCATTCATAATATTATCCAAAACAGTAATTGGTAATAAACTTAACAAAAGAATTCCAAATCTTGTACTCTGAAAACTACAAAACAGTGCTAAAAGAAACTTTAAAAAGTATAAATAAATAAAGAGACAGCCTATTTCTATGGAGTAGAAGATACAATATTATTAAGATGGCAATTCTCCCTAAAACTGATCTATAAATTCAACACAATCTCCGTCATTCTAAGGAGACTTTTTGCAGAAATTGACAAGCTGACTCTAAATTTCTATGAAAAAGCGAGTGACCTAGAATAGCCAAAATAATCATGAAAAAGAACAACGCCGGACGATTAACATATCCCAATATCAAAATTTACTATAAAACGAAAGAAAAAAAATTTCCAACATCGTAGAAATTCAATTTAAAACCACAGTAAGACATTACCAATTCATATCCACTAGAAGGCCTATAATTGAAGAGACAGACAATAACAAGTATTAGTGAAGATGCACAGACCAGGACTCTCAGTTGCTGGGAATCCAGAACTGTATAGCCTCTATGGAAAATAGTTTAGCAGTCTCTGAAAAAGTTGAACACAAATTTACCATACAATTCAGCAATTTCACTGATAGGACTATATCTAAAAGAAATAAAAACACTATTTTATGCAAACACTCATATGAGAATGTTTTTAACAGTACTATTCATGAAAAAAAGTCAAAAAGTGGAAATAACTCACATGTCCTTTATTTGGTAAACAGATAATAATAAAAATGGTGTATTTATATAACAAAACACTATTTGGTAACAGAAAGGAAAAAAGTACTGATACAGCTACCACAAAGATGAACAAGGTAAGTGAAATAAGCCAGACAAAAAAGAGCACATATTATAGAATTGAGTTTTTATGAAATTTCCAGAGAAGATAACCCCTTATAGAGACAGAAAATACATCAGTCGTTGCCTGGGACTCGGAATGGGGAATGATTGCAAATGCGCACAAGAAATCTTTTGGGGTTAATGAAAATATTCTAAAGTTAAGTTGTGTTGATGGTTGCACAACTGTACAGGGTCTGACAATTAAGTGTGCAAACTCATCCTAGAAAAAGTGCTACACACCTCACTGCTGAATATCACTACGGCCACCTTCGAAGTACTCCCCTTGGGAAGCTATGCACCAACACCAGCGCTTAGTCCACCCTTCAGAGCAATCTTGGAACTCCTTTTCTAGAATGGCTATCAGTCATGGTTGTATTACCCTGATGGTCTGAATGTCATCAAAATGTTTTCCTTCCAATATTTCCTTTTTCTTCCGATAAAGAAAAAAGTCATTGGGGGCCAGATCAGATGAGTAGGGAGGAGGTTCCAATAAAATTATTTGTTTACTAGCTAAAAACTCCCTCAGACAGTGCAAAGTGAGCTGGTGCACTGTCATGATGCAAGCACCAAAAGTTGCTGGCAAAACATTCAGGTTGTTTTCATCTAACTTTTGAACGCAGTCTTTTCAGTGCTTCCAGTCAACTTGGTTGACTGTTTATCCAGTAGGTACAAATTCATCATGAACAATCCCTCTGGGGATGCTAGGATGGCTCAGCAAGTTGAGTACTTGTCTTCCAGCCCCATGATCCGAGGATCAAATCCTGGACCTGGCCCATGCAGACCCATATGCTGAAATGGGGTATGCCCCCAGTTCTGTTCTCACCAGAGTGAGCCTCCTATGTAGGAGGCCCCTTGTTCGCTCCCACCCATGGAGGGAGGACCCCAGGTAGATCCTGCCCTGTGCAGCCATGCCCCCCACCTGTGGAATGGAACTATGTAGAAAACTAATGACAAACTATGGAGACTGCTCTGGGCCCTCCCCCTTCTCTGTTTCTGTCAAAAATAAAATAAATCTTAAAAAACAAAACAAAACAAGAAATCCCTCTGATATCAATAAAGGTTAGCAACAGCATTTTGACTCGATTTGAACTGCTGAAACTTCTTTGGTTGTAGAGAATTGGCTGGCTTCCATTGTGCACTGGACACTTTGTTTCAGAGTTGTATCGGTACACCCATTTCATCACCAGTGATAACATGGTACAAAATATCGTCTTGTCTCTCCAAAAGGTCTTGGCAAACTTTGACTTTCCTTTGCTTTTGTTCTTTGGTGAGCTCCTTCAGGACCATTTTTACAAACACCTTTGTCATGCCAAGATTTTCAGTTAAGATTTTCCTGTTCTCTACCGATGTTTACTTGGTCTGCTATGCTTCTCAGTCAGCCAATGACTTTGATGCACAATTTAATAAATTTCTGCAATGTTTTCATTAGTTCTGTTCATTACTGGCCACCCTGACCTCATCATTGAGGCTTTCTCTCCCCTCAGAAAAATATTTAATCCATTTGTACACAACTGTTTTCTTCATGGTATTATCCCCATCAACTTGAACTAACATGTCCCTGATTCCACTTCCTCTCTTGCCAAGTTTAATAAGAAATGCAATGTTTGTTCTTTACCCTAATTCAATTCTGACATTTTCACGATGGCACACAAAAACACATAATGATAATGAATGTTACTCAAAAAGACACTGCCACACATCGACACAAACACAGCTATGAGACACTAATATACCAAAGTTGTGAAACTGTACTGGGTTATTTGTACAGTGCTGCCAAAGTAAGTGTGGGAACTTAATTTTCAGATTTCATAAATAAAATGTCAATGAATTACACACAAAAAGGAGCATATCTCAACAAAGCTGCTTAAAAATGTGTTGAGCTAAGAGATTCACAACATATTGTTATGTAAAAAAAATGCATCTACCAAATTACCTAACTTACTTTTAATTAAACGTTCTGAAAAACTTGAAGATCATATACAGAACTATAAACAAGTATGAGGAGACAGATAATGGGGAACTTCTACTTTCTACTTTATACCCATTCTGTTTGCTTGTTTTTAAGTCATCAAACACAGAACTCTCATCCATGGCTACAAAGCAAGGGAGTTGGCCTGAGTAGGTGCTGCAAGAAGCAGTCACAATTGGGGAAAGGGCAGGGAACATTATCGGCATTTAGAGTAGAGGGCAGGGATGCTGCTCAACATCCTAAAATGAAGAGGATAGTCCCCCAAAACAAAGAATTATCTGGCCCCCAAATATCAATAGTGCCAGCCAGGATTGAGAAACCCCAATTAAAAATTTTATTTTTATTGTTTTTTTGACAGAGAGAAAGACAGAGAGACAGAGAGAAGGGAGAGAGCCCAGAGCAGTCTCCATAGTTGACAGCATTAGCTTTCCATATAGTTTCACTCCACAGGTGGACATGGGGCTGCACAGGGCAGGAACTGGGCTGGGAGCCTCCCTCATAGGCCCCAGCAAGACTGAACTAGGGGCACACCCCAGTTCAGCATGTGGGTCCACCTGGGCTGGAGTTGGGATTTGATCCTCAGTCTCCGGGGCTGCAAAGTGAGCGCTTAACCCACTGAGCCATCCCAGCTTCCAGAGAAACCCCAATTTAAACAACAGATCTTCTTGGCCCTTTAGAAATTCAGAAACTGTATCCTTGCCTAGATTTTACAGAAGGAAAAGGCAAACATTGGTATATAGGTATTAAAATAGAAATGAAAAAATTAGAATTATACATGAAAAAATGAAGGAAAGAAAAAATAGATTTTAGCTTTAAAATAGTTTAGCATCCTCAAACAAACTATAATAGTATTTACTTATCCTATGCTGACATAATTCAGGAAAATACTCTCTTGAAGTCTATTGCATTAAGTAGCAAAAACATAGTAAGCCTCTAGGTATGTGGACTTTAATGAACAGAAGCCAAACAACTAAAGTAATCAGATGCCTCACAGTAACTAACCTAAATGTACAATGCAAACACTTAACTAATGTTTATAACTAGAAGGCACATGCTCAGAATACCTTTGCATACCTAGAAACCATCACTCAAAGAGCACATTAAGATTTATATACCATAAGAAAAGCAAAATGAAACAGCATTCCGACTTACAAAAGGGAGTGAGGTCCTTGGGTTACATATAGCATATCAGACCTACTATGTCTCAACATTACAAAAACAGGACAAGATACTACTGAGACTGTATTTTTCACAGTGCTGCTCAATAAAAGCCTTTAGTTATGCAGTCTAGTTATAATGATCGCAGAGGAGTGAGAAGAAAAGGGGCATCTCAAGAGAAACAGAAAAATAAATACCTCAATCCTCCGTTTTGCTTTGTCATATGCCCTTTCTTCTTTAGTTCGATCATCATCAGAGTCATACTCAGATTCTGAGCTCATTTCTTTACTTGTTTTTTTATCAAATGTTTTCCCCAAATCTTTCTCATCTGACACCTTTTCATCTTCTTCACCTTCACTGCCTTCACTTTCTCCTTCCTCTTCCTCTTCCTCTTCACTCTCTTCTTCTTCATCTTCCTCTTCTTCATCTTCCTCCTCCTCGTCAGGGTTTTCTTTCACTTCTATATGCACCGTATTTCCTTCTTTCAGAAAAACAAAGAGATTTTAAAATAAATAAAAATTAGAAATGAGACTTCCATCAAAATAGGAGAGACCTTAAAGACAATATTGAAACTGTACCAAACAGAACAGCAAAACTTTATTATTAACTCCAACTTAATGTTTTCATGCATCATAAATGCAAAGTGTTTACTGTTTATAACTAGAGAACATGTGTTCAGAATACTTGTGCATATCAAACCATCAATTAAAGAGCATGTTAAAAAAGCAAGATGAAGCAGTGAGCATTCTGACTTAGGTAAGGGAATAAAATCCTACATGCTATATACTCTGGTTTCTCTTCAGATCGCATAAATCTTTCGCCTTTTACTACATGCTACAATTAACAGTGAAAACTTAATGCACTAAGCTAATTTTAAAAAAGCATTATGAAGCCAGGATACAAGAGAGGCCAGAAACCAGTGAACACAATGCTTAGGACTTCTTTCCCCTTGGGGTTATTTGTTGATTCTGGAGGAGGCAACTGAAGGCCAAGCAATTTGCTTTTATTAGTTCCTCAGTGCTTAAAGAGTCCAGGCATTGGGAGCTCAGGCCTACCAAAGATTCAGGGAAGCAAAATAGAAGGACATTTGCTAACACCCTTATTGTGGGGTAAAATCCTGATGAACTGTACCCTAGCAGTAAGGATGAACAGAAAGTAAACAGAACCTCCTCATTCTTGGCAGAATATCTCTAGATTCTCTGAATTCTAAATTTGGGAAAAGGTAATTCCATACTGATAGTTCCCTCAGAACTCCTGGTGGGTATACTTATAAATTCTCTCTGGAGAAAGAAAATACTATCCCTACCACAAATTATTTCAATAGTTTAGAAGTATAATATCCAGCACTATATATAAAAATAACAAAGTACATTTTAAAAAAATTTACATGAGGAAAGCCAGCATATAGACACCAATATGGCTTCTATATATTGAAATTATAAAACAAAAACTTTAAAATCACTGTGCTTCTACCATCCGGGGAGCAAAAGATTAAAAAATTTAAGAAACTAAATAAAAACCCATATAAATAGTTAAATGGAAATTCTAAAACTGAAAAATATAGGAAATAAAAACAGCTAACGAGAAAATTAATGAACCAGAACACAGATCAAAAGAAAACAATGTAGAATGAACCATGGAGACTCAATAAGGTAGAAAACACAAAAAAGAGGAAAAAAATGCAATGATATAGGCATAACATAGGCATAACTAGGATCCCTGAGGGGAAATAATTAATGGCTTATAACATTGCAAAACTATAAAAAGACAAAACTATATATTCATAAAGCTCTACAAGTAGAGATAAATTTTTAAAAATGAACCCTAGCTATATCATAATAAAATTGATGAAAAACTTAGGCTGATATCGGAATTCTCAATAGAAACAATGAAGACAAGGGAATAATACCTTCAAAGTGTTAAATAAATAGAATTTCAACAAAGAACTCCTCACTCAATAAAAATATCCCTCAAGAATAAAGATATTTTTAGAAAAGCAAAAATGGAATGTTTCACTAACAGATACATACTGAAGGAAATTCTAAAAGTTCTTCAGGAAGAAATGATTCAAATGGAAGGTTAGAAGGATGCAGAAAGAAATTAAGCACAATAAAAAGCTAAGAAAATAGGCAAACTTAAATAAAGACTAAAAGGAAATAATAAGTTATTAAGGAGTTTAAAATAGAGAATTAAAATCAATGAGAACAATGGTATATAAATTGAGAACTAGGTAAATGCTATTCATGTAATTAATGGTCTTTGCATTGTTTGGGAAGAGAATAACATTAGACATTGATAGTTCAAAGACTTATGTTAAGAACTGGTAATTAACCACTAAAAATAAGGGTAAAAGTACACACCTTCCAAGCTAACGAAAGGTGGAAAAAAATTTTAACAAACAAAATCCAACAATCTAAAGTATGGTTAGAAAGGAGAGGAAAAAGAAACTGAACAAATAAGGACTTTGTAAGATGATAAATATAAAACCAACATACTTCACTGATTATATCAAATAATGGGCTAAGTGCACTAAGTGAAATATAAAAACCAAAAATTGGATTTTAAAATCTAAACTATAAATCCTCTTTTAGGATACAGAAAAGAGTAATAAAGATAGAATAAAACCATGTAAGTCAAAGCTGGTGTAGCTATATTACTATCAGGTAAAGTAAACTTTAAGGCAAAAGGCATTGCTAAAAATGAATAAATAAAATAAAATATAATATAAACAAAACAATAAATCCGTAAGAATCAATTATCAGAAAGATATGACTGCATTCACCTAATGCAGCACCAAAATATATCATACAAAAATTAACAGAACTCAGGAACAGATAACCTACATTCATGATGAAAGATTTTAACACACCACTTCAAATAGCAGAGAAATAACGCATCAGAAAAAGAACTCAGAACACAGACTTGAATAAAACGATCAGCAAACTTCACTAAATACACTGAACAAGGCACCCAACTACTACAGAATATAAACTCTCTCCAATCACATGTAAAACATTATTATAATCAACCATTTGCTGGGCTGTAAATTAAGTCTTAGCATCTTACAAAGGATAGATCTATGAATGTTTTCTGATCACAATGAAGTAACAAAATAATTAGAAAGTTCCCACTTACGTACATTAATTACTTCTAAATCTTAGTTAAAGTTAATATATATCAAAATGGAAATTTAAAATATCAACATGTCATACCTTGTGCAATTTGGCTAAAGACATGTTTAATGAAAAATTTGTAGTTTTAAAAATATGTATTGGGGGAGAAAGGCTAAAAAACCAGAGACAAACATCTGTCTCAAGAAGAAAAAAGTCAGTAAAATAAACCCAAAGAAAACAGATTTTAGTTACAGAGGATAGAAAGTAATGAGAGAGAAAGACACTTTTTATTCATAGTGACTAGGAACTACACAATTAATTGTTATTATCTTTGTAATATATACTTCAAGTTAAAGGGGCTTTTTGTAGGCTAGCTTTAATAACCTAACCCCATTTATAACATTATCACTGTGAAAAAATGGCAACTAATGACCTTCTGAAAAACCATTTATTTATGATTTTTAAATGAGGTTCCACATGAGGATTTAGGAACCTTGGCAATGGAGAGAACAAGACAGGCCCCCCAAGCAGGAATGCTCATAATCAAGAGACTGGCTATTCTTTTGAATCTAAGCACCTCTAAACAACCACTGGATTTAAGCAATGCATTCTCATGAGCTATTCACCTTTTTCTCTCTCCTCATCGCTGACCATAGCTTCCCAGTCATCCAATCCAGCATCCTCAGTTTCTTCTTCCTCTTCTGTAAATAAAAACTTTCAATAAGGACATGCAAAAAAGCAGAAAATCATGCTAACATAAAAAGAAATGCTTTCACTATGCAAAAAGTACATATACAATTTCATTGTCTTTGGAATATCTTTTTTTTTGGGGGGGGGAATACTTT
>PVKE010002431.1:0-83052 GCA_004027555.1 Craseonycteris thonglongyai | reverse complement strand
TCTTTTCACATTTATAGAGAGAAATTATCTTTTTGTCTTAAGTGCATATTTATTTCTATTTTACTTTTTGACAGATAGAGATAGAGACAGAGACAGAGACAGCTAGAGAACCGAACTGTGGGAACTCCCCAGTTCAGCATGTGGGTCCTGCCTGGGCCGGAGCCGGGATTCGATCCTCGGTCCTCATGGCCTCAAAGCGAGCGCTCAACCCGCTGAGCCGTCCCGGCCTTCCCCGAAGCTACGCTTTTTGATTATCCCCGTTTCTCCAGTGAGGGGACAGAGGCTAAGGGAAGCTGAAGGAACATGCTAAGGGTCACACAGCTAGAAAGAGGCTGAGCCTGGATCCCGGCCCAGCCAGTCTAGCCCCTGAGCTATTCCCCTATACTTTCTTCAATACTAACTGAGCATCTACTACACATCATGCCCTGTTCCAGCCAAGGCATGGTGCCCACAGAGAACTCTGGCAAGGAGACTGCCTGATACATATAATCAAAGCCAGATGCCTGCTCGGGCCCAACACAAAGGACTATGGGAGCATCAGTAATAATATCAGCAAGAACCACACACCTAACATGGGTACATTGCATCTGCTTTTGCTTTGAAAGCTCATCATTGCCCTGAGGCAGGTGCTTGGTCCTCAATAGACTTTTAGTGAACTGAGACACAGAGAGGTAAAGCAGCTAACCCAAGGTCACACAGCCAGTAAGTGGCAGAGTCTCGATCAGACTCTGAACCCTGAAGCTCCAAAGCACTGACATCTTTCCTCTGTCTACCTGGCTAAGAATCTGGTTACATTCTCAACCTCCCCAGGAATCAGCTCTGGGGTCAGAAAATCAGAGATGAGGCCAACATTTTCAGGCACAGGAATTGCACTGGCATGATTTCTGCTTAACTCTGCCCCCACCCACTTTGCCAGGGAGCTCTCCGAGGGCAGGGTGGGCCTGCCCCATCCTGGCCCAGCTTAATCAGGACCTGGCTAAGCCACTAACGGCCCCCAGCTGGGTTGCCGGTGATTAGCAGCCCACACACACCAGTCTTACCTAATATGGACCCCTGACCTCCTGCCTTGAGCGCTCGCCAAGCCAGGCATATGGTTGGTTCCATGTACTCCCTGTGCCCCAGGGGAAGATGTTTCCTTTTACAAGTTATTATTATTATTACTGCTATCATTCCTGTTGTTTTAATTTAAATCTTTGACGTTCAGGGAGATGTCTCTTGGCAGCCACGAGGGCATGTCTGTGGGAGGATGGCACCTCGGTGACTGAGCTGAACTCCTGCCACATTGCGGGTTGGACCAGTGGGCGGCCAGCTCCAGCTTCCTCCAGGGGTCTGCCACTGCTCACTTATCAGGCTGACACCCCACAGTGGGGCTGCCGCCCCGCCTGCCCCTCTGGCTCCAGACTTGCCGACTGGAACCAGACCTGGAGGGGTGGGCGGGAAGGGGCATGTGGGAGGGGGCCGAGCCCTCACCACAGGCCCCTTTGCAGTTCAAAGTGACACACTCAGGCGGCTGTCCCTTTCAAAGGGCAGACGGTGCCTGCCCTGAGCTGTTGTAGCTGCTGTACAGGCAGCCTGAGCCAAAAGGCAGGGCAAAGCTAAAGGTGGCCCTGTGAGGGCGGGCCAAGCTCCCATCCACCGCGGGGCTGCTCCCCTGTCCCCAGCCCAGAGCGGGAGGGCACATGTTATGTGTCGTTGGCCAGCTATACCTTGCCGTGCAATCCTGGGAAACTCCCCTCCCCTCTCCGCACCTCCCTGCTGTCATGGTGTATTTGCAGAGCACCCAGGCGGCACAATGCTGATGATGAAGATGAGGACTCAGAGTCTCTCTCTAAGAAACACTACCCCAAAGCTAGACTGCCTGAGTGTAATTCCCATCAGCTCCTCACTGGCTGTGTGACCCAGGGCAAGTCACTTAAGTTCTCTGTGCCCTGGTTCCCCATTAGCCAAGTGAGACTAGGTTGGGATGATGCCGTGCCCACTTGGCATGAAGCGGGTCACAGCCACGCTCCTGCCCTCAACGCCGAAATATGCCAGGCCTATTGCCAGGATACTTGTTCAGCCCAGTGAGACCCACCAAGAAGGCTCGGTCCAAGTGCCCCCCCTAACCCCAGGCCCCCGAAAGCTGAGGAGAGTCCAGAGGACAAGTCTTGGCACCTGCAGATGCTGGCTCCATGCCCGTGTAGCTCCCAACTGGCTGTGTGACCCTGGGGGTGTGGCTTCACCTCTCTGAGCCCCAGTTCTGTTACCTGGAAACCAGGGTAAACAATAGAGCTTTTAGAAACTCTCATCAAGATCTGGGGTGCCAAGGGCTGAGCCCAGAGCCTGGACATAACATGCGCCCAGGAAATGGCAGCTCTTATCATTGCTAACTGAAGCTGTGTGACCTTAGGGGAAATGACTGCACCTCTCAGGTCAAGCTTCAGTGTCGCCAACACGGAAAATGACAATAACAATGCCTGCCAAACCCAGGGAGAAGATTCAGTGAGCTAATCCCCATCAGCCCTTTACCCCAGGCAACCCTCAAGGAACACTGGCAGTTAATTAAGAGCCATTCATTCAACAAATTACAGTGACTCTGGTGCCCAACCACCACTGGGCACTAAACCCAGCAAGGGGCCAAAAACTACCCTCCCAAAGGGTTGCTGAAAGTTTCTCCTGACAGAATACCTGGGCTCCAATCCCAGGTCCACTTACTAGCTGTGTGACCTTGGGCAAGTTACTCAACTTCTCTGTGCCTCATTTGTCTTGTCTGAAAATGAAAATCATGGCACCTAGGTCAGGGCACAGATAAAAAGTGCAAGTGCCGGGAGCAGTGTGCCTGGTGACCAGGAGCACTCACTGAGTGTCAGCTGTGATTATTATTATTGCTGCTGCTGCCTTGTGCTCCCTGGGCTGGGCCTGCCTGTCAGCAAGCCCCCTGCAGCCAACCCCCTTCTGGAACTCACAAACTTGGGAACTGTTAGCTCCTGAGAGGCGCCCCGAATACCCTGCAGAATGGAGGCTTCTGTAGGCTTCCTCCCTGGTCTGTTTCCCCAGCAGCTGGAGCACTTAGAAAAAAGCTCCCAGCCTGCTGGGCTTGTCAAAGCAGGGCCGGCTTTACTAGACCCAGGTTTGAACGGTAATTTTGTGGTCATGAGAATTATTTTCTTTACATACTGCTATAAAAAGGGGAACCCCCTGCTTTATTTTTTATTTTTTTAAACCTAGATGAAGACACCATCAAGAGTAAATATGCTGCTGGAGTTTTTAATAAAAACAGGATGGAGGAAAACATTCAAAGCTTAATAATCAGATGCAATTTGTGTTGTGAGCAGAGATGTGTCATTCCCACCCTCCACCCCTTGGCTCTGCTCTGTGCCGGACTGGCTTTGGGGCTGGTGACTTTAGACCTATGGCAAAAATAATGAACAGCAGTGAGCTTGGAGATAGCCTGAAAAATATCCTGGGAAAGAAAAACATATGCCAAAGAGTGTGTTGTAAAAGTCATATTTCATGCCTGACTTTAGAGAATGTTAATAAGGATTAGAACCATACTCCAACAGAACAACTATCAGTCAAGGCAAGGTAATTAATTCTGCTTCAGATCTCTGCTTGGGAAAATGAAAGCAGTAAGTGTTTCGCAGCATAGAGATTCCATCGCACTAGAACAACCCAAAGAACTTCCAAAGCCATCTCCTGATCCCAGCTGAAAGAAATTGGCTGTTGCTGGCAGCCTCTGCTGATCTGTCGCCCTGTAGATTTGGGGGAACTTTCCCGAATCATAACAATATCAAACTCTTTTTTTGTTTTTTAAATTTCTGGATTGGCTAATAAATATGATTAAGATAACACGTCCCGAACCACATGTCCTCTGTTTGGCCTCCAACATGTGCAGGACAGATGTATCTTCGGTGTATAGATGACCCAGCGGCTGCTCCCCTGAGGCAGGGACCCTGGGAGACAGAGCCCCAAGAGGTCCCCAAAGCCTACTGCATCCCCACGGCCTCGGTGTTCAAGGAAGAGCCAAGCCCAAGGTGTCTGGGAGTCAGACACTAGAAGGATGGTGGGGTGGTGGGATGTGGCATGGTGTTCACCTGGCTCTTGTCCCTCAATGTCCCAATTTAGAAGATAAAAGTCTCAAACCCACATGGCCCTGCTATCTAAAAAGCTCTCAGAACCATTTCATCATGAATGCTTACTTATCACCCCCTTTCAGGAACCAGAATCAAAGGATCTTCCCCTCTCAGTGACCTCAGTCCAGGGAGGACAGAGTCTGGGAGAGTGTTCTAGAAAGAACTGTGGAGTTGCCACATAGACCCTCTAACCTGGGAACGGGCAGACTGGGGTTCCTGCCTCTGTTCTGCTACAAGTGAGCTTGTGGGCAAGTCCTGGCTACACGTGGGCCTCAGTTTTCCCATTTCTACAAGGATCCCCCTCAGCTGGGACATTCTAAAGTAGCCCAAGGTCCTGGTGGAGGGTGTGGCCCTGCCGCACCCTGGCTGTGGTCACTGAAGAGGGATCTTGCAAGCCAGGGAGAAAGCCAGGCCCTGGAGACCAGGAAAAGGCCTGGGCCCGTGGATGTCAACAGCCAGCTGAGCGCCAGCTCTGGGAGGAGCGGGCAGCAGGTTCAGAGGCCGAGGCCCGTGGGGCCTCCACCCCCATAGAAAGGCTCCGGGCCAAGGTGTAAGCTAGCCTGTTTCTTAGCTGCCCCTTGGGGCGAGGAGGGAGAAAGGAGGAGAGACCCCCAGCGTTAGCCCAGGCCGGGAAGCAAGGCTCACACGGGCGCAGAGGGGCACCGAGGGGAGGGGCACTCTACCACAGTGGCAGAACGAACGAATGAATGGTCAGAGGGAGGTGTGGGGGGTACCCAAACCCATCACAACAGGCAGGCTGAAGGCAGAGCACCTCCCTGGGAAAGCAAGGGAGTCAGGGTCCCCGGGGGAGGGGCATCAGCTACATGAGTGTCAGCTGCCAGCTAGGCAGGGTTGGGGTTTCACAGCCACTTGGAAGGGGCTGGAGGGTCTCCCTTCCCGACCAGTCAGTGCCCACAGGCTGACAAGGGGGGCGCCTGCCCCCCTTCTGAGCTGGATGGGGTCACACCAGGGTGGAGGAACTCTTGTCACTGGCTGCCTGGCCTCCCTTCAGCTGGGGTCACCTGGGCACTGACTGCCGTGTTCCTGGTCCGCTGGAAGTGTTCAGGCCCAGGCCCCGGCCTCCTCTGGGGACCCCAGGCCTCTTCCCTGCCCAGGGGCCCGGGCTGGCGGGCAGACGCTGCGAGCCCAGGGCTCGGCCCGGCAGGGCTGATATGAACCATCTGCGTTGTCTTAGGCCGCCTCTCTGCCCACTGTCCCTCTGAACTCGCTGGTTCCCGCGGGCCGTTTGATGCCTCGCAGGGTCACAGACCCCCGCACACAAATCACCGCCGCGGGGCTGGGGGTGGGGCGGAGGCGCTGAAACCTAATCCGCAAAGTTTGCTCTGCTGAAGGCTCGCTCCTTCCCTCGCTCACTCGACCCCCCCACCCCCCACCTTTCCAAACAAGGCTTATTTTTCTTGCCAAAAAAACAAAGTTGGTATCAAGTGTTTCGGTAGAGAAAGTCTCCCCCGCCCCGGCCCTGGAGGCAGGGCCGAGGCTGTGGGCTGAGCCTGGGATTGCAGAGGGGCTCCCAGAGAGGAGAGTACGGGAGGGAGGTGAGCTCCGGTTCCCGGTCAGTCCCCTTCCCAGCTATGGCCTGTCCCGGTCCCACGCTGAATGGCCAGGAACCCCACTGTATCTGACCCTACCCTGTCCCCCAGGTCGTCCCCCACCCAGATAAGGCTCCCTCCATCGGGGCTCCCCGTCCTTACGTGGCCAGAGATGGAAGCAACACTTCCTGCCCCTTCTCCCTCCCCATAAAACAGCCCTTGCCTGTCGCTTTTACGAGGTGACACCCTGCTCTCAGCCCGATCCTCCCCGTGCTGGAGCCTGGACTCGGGAGGGAGGAGACTGCGCGCAGTCAGGCGTCTCCGCAGCGCTCCCAGGGCGCACTGGGGTCCCCCAGCCGCTGCCCCCTGAGATCAGCCTAAGGGCTTTAACAGGAGGCTGAGGAACCGGGTGTAGTAGAGGCAAGTGCTCCAAAGGGCCCCCCCAAGCCTGATGACTCTGGGGCCTTCGGTCTGAGAACCTAGGAGCCGGCCCGGTGACTGCCGGCCTGGTGTTCTGGAGGAGCGCTGAGCAGAGCCACGGGGGCGCCCGGGTCTCATTGGCGGGGTGTTGGTTGTGCTTTTGCTTTTTTCAGCCGGCGCAGTGACCCGGAACCGCGCGCGGCCGCTTGCCCAACGCCCGAGGCGTCCTGCGTTCCCAGGAGAACGCCGGTGGCTAAAGGCTCTGCGGGCTGCAATTGCACGAATAGTTGTCCAAGCCGCAGGCCAGGCTCGGGCAAGGCCGCGACGTCGAGGGGCCGTCGCGCAGGAAGAGACCTGCAACCTTAGGGCCGCGGCGGTGGCGCCAGGGGCCCGCGGAGAAGTGGGTTTCCGCGCAGGTCGAACGAAGGAATTTGCCCTCGGAAGACACGGGCCCAGCGAGCAGCCGGAATGGTCAACCCCGGGAACACGCAGGAATATGGGGCATCAGTCCCAGCGATCGCACGAAATCCGCCGGGCAGAGGACCCCAGCCTGGCGCCGCTAGGCGGCCCCTCCCGTCTCATGGGGATGGTGGGTGCGCACCGCCCCCGACGCTCTCAGCGCCACCTTTCCTGGGAAGAAGGGACAGCACGGGCCGCGCTCTCCGTCTGTGTGGGAGGCCGCTGCCCCCATTTTCCAGAAGCTGACAACTGAGGCCCCCGCAGCGCCCCCGCCCCCACCCCTGCTCCGGAGGCCCGCGCGCGCGCTCAGCAACGGCAGGGGCGGGGGTCGCGGGGCCAGGGCGCCCGCCTCCCGCCCTCGGAAGGGGTGGAGGGGACACGGTTGTAAGGTGCTCGGCTCCTTTTCTCTGCTTGACATGAATAAGGGGATTAGGACGGCAAGTTTCCGTAGTTCACTCTGTCGGACAAAGGGCCCCGCGGCTTGAGCGGCGCAGCCTCTGATTAAACGACAGAGCCCTGTCACTCAGCACCATCCTAGGTACTTGTGTTCGTGACATAATCTTATTAGAAGATAAAACCGGCAAAAGCCTTCTCATAATGAAAAGTTACATTTAATGGCTGGACTCGCCCCCCACCCCGTCCCGGACTCTGGCCGCTTCCCCCCCGTTGCTGTTGGATATGACTCGCCTGGAATTGGCATTTAAAGCACCCAGTCCGGGAGAAAAACGGGGTTTAGGGTTTTTGTAATCCCCCTAAACTGTCTTTGTTCGAAATCTCCACAGATACAAGTCTGTTAAGAGTAAATATTTGTGGATTGATACAACCACATTTCCCCCCTGCAAACCAAATCTGAAAACAAAAAAACCAAAAACCCGCCCTCCCGCGCGCTGCGCCCGCCGAGGCGCAGGAGGGGGCAGGGGGCGCCGGAGCCTCCACGCCGAGAACGCGGCTTTTGGGGCCGCCTCGCCGCCTCCGGGAACCGAGGGGCTTTGCACATTTCTCAGGCGGGGGGGAAAAGGCCTTAGACTCTCTTTTCAATTTTCTGTTCCCTCGATAAACAAACTCTCGAACTCGCGGCTTCGGGGCTTGCCCGAGGGGTCGGTGGGAGGGCTTGGGGAGGGGCGAGGGCTTTGCTCCATTTCTAACGAAAATGGGAACTCTCTCTGCCAGCCTCGTTTCCTTCCAGCGGGTGCAGGGGGCTCTGGGGGGGCGGGGGCTCGCTGCTCCTGGGCCTGGGAGGCCCCGCCCGGCAGGGCGCCCCGAGTCCAGCCCAGGACAGAGCCCCGAGCCGCCTTGGACCCCCGAAACGCCACGGCGTCCGAAGGCTGCCGCGGGGGCCCAGGGCTCCCGGCTCCAGCCCAGCCCGTCCCCGGATCGGGTTCCTTCATAAATCAGCGGCTGGGTGAAAGGGCTGCGCTTTAGAAAGGGCAGGACCGTGTGCGCGTATTAGAACGCGCGGTTCCCAAATCCGGGCTAAACCCCTGGTGACACCGAAATTCATCAACCGCCGCTGGCGCCCGCGGCTCGGCCGAGGAGCCCGCGATTCGAGGAGCTGGTGCACCGTGTCGCCCCACCCCGGGGATAGGAGCAGGCCCCCTCCGAGAGGTGGGCCTGGGTGAGGGCGCCGATGGAGACGCTGAGAGCCGCCCCGCCCGTGAGCCCGGGGCGGAGGGAAGCTCTCCCGCCGGGAAAAAGGCAGTTATTCTAACCTTTTTTCCTTCTCTAGCAAAGACTGGACCTACAAGGGCATTCTGGCGCGAAGAGGGCAGTGACCCTTACCTCCACCCTCCCAACCCTCGGGCAGCTATCCTCCTAAAGCGTCCAGGCTGGGCGCTCTAGGGAGAATCCCCACTCCCCAGAGCCAGAGTGTGGCCCTTCGGGAAGGTCAGGACTGGAGCATGAAGGGACTCCACTGGTTTGGGGAGTTAGACCCGCCTGGGGAAAAATCTGCTGCAGAGTAACTCTAGACCTGGGGGAAGTTACTTAACTCCTTCAGCCTCGGTTTCCTCACCCGTACACGAAGCCATAGCGATAAAGGGCAGTGCACGTTGCAAGCACTCAAGACACGCCAATTCCTTTTCCTTCTAGACGCACGACTGTGGCCTGTCCCTCTGGGGTCAGTAAAGCAAGTTCATACCTACACTGGCTTTTTGTCCAAGAGTTTGTTGGCAACAAAGGGGACCTACGTGCCTCAGTAATAATGGAGGGTCCATTCACAGGCTGCTGCCTGCCCGTCTGCCTCCAGGAACCAGTTTCTGACCCCCAGACCTGCCCCATTCCCTTTTCAAGGGAACATTTCAAAACACGGGCCCCAGACCTGGGTGAGGAGCAGGAGGGTGGGCTAGGCCCCTCAGGGCAGCCTGTGTTGGACGCTATACTCTACGGGCCTCCCGTGCAAGGCAGACAATGCATTCCTGCCCGGCTCACTCCCCCAGCAGACAGGAAACAGGCATTGACTGAATGCCCAGTAGGCTGGCACCTTTGGGTCTGTTTCACTTTGTCCTCTGAGACAGTCACTTTGCCTGTGAGACTGAAATTATCACCCTTATTTTGCAGAGCAGAAAACCGAGGCTCAAGAAGAGCCATCAATCCTTCCCTAAAGGCCGGTGTCCCTGGGAGACAGGTTCTCCATCCCTGATCTGTCACTGCCATCTTGCTCTTTCCTTTGAGAAAATGTGCCCCATGCAGAAGGACCTCCATCTGAGGGAGGTGGTCCCAGAGCCACTTGGTCCTCTCCCTCTGCACAGGTTTGGGCAGCTCCTGGCCTGAGTGGGTGCTCGCACCCCAGCCCAGTGACTTTGGTCATTCAGGAGTCACATGACAACAGTCGTGAGTCCCAGAGGAAAGCAGGAGGCAGGCCAAGGGGCACAGCAGTCACACCCAGAGCTGTTGCCCTTCTCCCACCGTTGCTGCTGGAGCGCCCAGAGGAGGCCCCTGGGGTGGTGGTCCTGCGTGCTCACTCAGCCTTCCGCATCCAGCCAGCAGCTTCCCGGGCTCCTCACCGCCAGCGCCGGTCAGCTTCTCTGTTGCTCTAGGCAGCCCTCAGGGCCCTTCCCAGCTGGCAACCACCTCCCAGTTCCCAGGGACACCCCTTAGAGCACGGGCCGGCCAGGAAGCAAACATCTTTGTTTCTTCTGGAACCGGACTCCAGGAACTGGGTTTTTCCTTCATCGACACTTCCCCTGGCTCACCAAGAGCAGGGCCAGCCAGGTGCTCTGCCATCGGCCAGCACTCCGGGTCTGGGCCAGTCCGAGCCAGGCCCCCAATGGAGACAAAGCCCCCCCACCCCCACGGTACTCACACATCCTCCTGACCCCTATAGTCTTCCTAGCCCCCTTCAGGGCCCCAGGGTCCACCGGACAGGGCTAGCGGCTGCCAGTCAAGAAGCTAAACAGAAGTGGATGGATAGAATACTGCCCCGGGAATAACAAAGGAAGGGCCCACGCAGAAATTTATTTGTACTGATCAGGAGAAGCAAAGGTACAGGGCGGCGAGGAAGTGCTGTCAGCCAGGCCTGAAACCCAAGAAAGTTGCCATTCTGAGCACAGTGGCCCCTTATGCCCCACCACTCCACCAAGCAGCAGCAGTTAAAGCAAACACAGCCCCTTCATTGCCCTGTCAGTTACACCTTCCCCCCAAAACTACACAAACTTTGAAAGATTTTTCTGAGAGAAGATGGATGCTTCAGGAGACTTGAGGTCAAGGCTAGGCTGTTTAAAGTATATTATTAACAAATAAACATTTACTGCGAAAAAGAAAAAATGGAGAAAAACCCTATAGGCCACCAGGGAACCAAATCATGTTGCTTTTGGCTTCAAATGACAGGAGACATTTATGACATGAATGGAGAACACCAGCCGGTCGATGAAATGGCAAACGTCTGCCACTTTGCTTCCTCTGCCTTCGTGAATCAACTTTTTCAAATATGGTTTTCAGCCTGGTCCTCCCCGCACTACCGCCGCCTCTCCACTTCTGACTACAGTGGCAATCCATACATATAATTTTGGTTTTGCTCTTTGCTGCCATCAGCACAGAATCCGGGGGTTGGAGAGGGCTGGGTCAGCCAGAGAGCCAAGGGCCTAGGGGCCTCCTGCACTTCCAAATGACTGACAGCTCACAGGGGCTCCTTGGAGGAGCGACCATCCCTCTCTTCCTCCCTCCCCTGAAGCTGAGGCCTGACTGCGATATCCAACAAATTGGAAGTTATAACTCATGTCATTGAGAGTACCTTCCATTCCTCAGCCTAGCCAAAGTAGGACTGAGTTCTCATTTTTTTGTGCCCCCACCCCTTGTTTTAAAACCTCACAGCCGCAAGACAGAGGAGGCCCCCTGGGGAGGCACTGCCAAGCCCATCCAGGACCAACCACCTCTCTGGGCTGGACCATCCTCTTGGGGCCTGAGCTGCTGTGTCTCACCTTTGAAACCTCACCTTCTTTAGGAGAAAGACACAGGCTCTCTCCCCATATGCCCCCCTCCTGAATCCACCCCGCCCCAGCCTTGGAGATGTTGGCTGAGCTTTATGTTTCTGTCATTTGAGTCACAAAAACAGTAAGCAGGAACAGTTTTCCAAATATGAAATTATACCACTGAGTATACTTATGCTTTTCCAAGCGACATGCAGACCCTGGAGATTCCAAGAGTCCCCAGTGGAAAGGTTTTTGCTCTGGACCAACTTCCACCCCCCACAGCGCCAGCCCCACCCTGCTGCCAGCCCTTCCTGACAACGCACAGTTGTGCACCTATTCTCACTCCTACAACCAGAAGTTTTTCTGCCTCTCTGGAGGTGTGGGAGAGGAAACTGCATCCTGTGGAACACAGACCCCTTCCTGAAGCCCCACTAGATGCCCTGTGTAATCCTCACGACGTCCTGGGAAATGATAGCCTGGCCTCCAGTTTGCTCACGGAGAACCCAGGGCTGGGAGATGGGCGGCCAGTGGCCCAGATCACACGGCTGCTGAGTGCTGGTGCTGTGAGGTGGCCCCAGGTCTGCCGCAGAGTCTACAGCTCTTTTCATGACTGAGGGAGGCAGGAACCTCACAGTGTCCCCTACTCAGGCAAAGGGGATGGTTTTCCCCGGGGTGCCCCTCATCTTCCCTGCATGGAGGTACATGGTAAGCATAGCAATTCAGCTGCCCTGAGCTCTGGTATGGACGTGAGGGGCAGTTTGGTGTGTTGAAGACAAGGCATCCCTTGCCATGCTGATGGTGATCGTAGCAACAGCAATAATTCCCAGGCAACAAGATGCCAGGTCCTTTGGGGCACGTCATCCCAAACCTTTATAAGAATACCCTCCCGGTTTTACAGAAGAGGCTCAGGTAGGTGCCCGGGTCATGTGGCCCTTAGCCTGGCTCCAGTGGACAGGACGGGAGGGAGCTGAAGGTCACCAGTCACATACCCCAGAGGAGACCCTCACAGCATGCTTCCCCCACTCTAGAAGCGCCAGCAAACAAATTAGACTCCCCGAGCCCTGAGCCTGGGGAATACAGGGTGAGTCAGGAGTCAGCTGTGAATAATGCCTCCGTTCAGCAGCCCACGACTGTAGCCTCGGGAAGGCCTTTGCTTACCCTTCCGCCTGCAGCCAAGGTGTTGGGGTTAAATGGAGAGGTTACCTTTCCGGGGGCCAGAGCGTCCCCAGGCCTGGGCTGGCAAAGTCAGCCCTTCAGCCCTCAGATCCCTAAGGACAGCCCTAGGGAGGCCTTTTTATAAAGCAAAGTGCTGGCTCTTCCTTCCAAGGAGATCCATGTCCAGGACAGGCCCTCTCCCAGAGGCTGCGGGCTAGAGTGTCTACAGCCCTGAAAGAGTCTGAGGGGGGCCCTGCTAGTTGGGGTAGCACCTGCGGAGGGGGTGCTGCCGGTAACTGGCACCCTGCAATAAGGCCTAGGGGAATAAGGCCCAAGCGGAAAGACACAGCCGCAGAGAGGACGGGGTGACTTTGCCCTGCACCACACCCGGGCTCTGTGGCTCCTGGTGCTCGGAGGGGAGGCGAGCCTCCCAGGAAGGCCTTCTTTTCCCGGTGTAAACAGTTCCAAGGAAAGGAATGTGCTGGGAAGAGCCAGGGTTGGGCCACTGGAGCTGCGTGCAGCCAGCTGGGGTAAATTAAAAAAAAAAAAATCACCCCGGGATTCAGATGGCTTTTTGTGAAACTTAATCAAAGCCTTGGTGACCCCGTCCTGCCGCGGTGGGCGCATCCTACCTGGGCAGGCGAGCCCAAGGGGACCCTCGCAGGCTCAGCGGGGCCCTGTAACTGCGGCGAGAAGCGAGGCCGCCCGGGCAGGCCCGGCTAGCGGGAGGGCGCCGCCAGCCCCGGAGGCCGAGGTGGGCGCACGGCCCGGGCGGGAGCCCTGCATCCTCCCGGGCACGCGGGGCTCCCCGCTCGCACACCCAAGTCTCGGGTCGTCAGACCTGGGGGCTGTCTTACAAGCGATCAGACTCCATTTTGTGACAGATTTTTGGACTCTCCCCGCCGACCCTCCCCCCTTCCGGAGCCTCCTCCAGGAATTCGCCACCTCCTCAGGATAGAAACCTTTTCCAGACGAGGGACAGACGGCAAGAAAAGAGTTACATAATTCTATTTGGCCAAGCTGCCAAGAAAAAAAAAAGAAAAAGAAACGGGGGGTTAGGGGGTGAATGTTGTCATTTGTTCCTGTGTTCTCCGGTGGAGGAAGGAGAGGGGTGTTCGTGATTTTTGAGTTTGGAGGCCGTGACTCCTCCCGGTTTCTAACCGGTTTTCTGTCCGAGGAGCTCCGGCTGCCGAGGGGCCCGAGCCTCGGGCACAGGGCAACGATCGGATGCTTTTGGGTTTGTTTTGTCTTATTATTCTTTCCCCCCTTAGAAGAAGCCTCAAAAAATAAAAAAATAAAAAATAAAGGAGAAGAAAAAGGAGACTTTTCGAGCTTTTTGTGAAAATGCCAAAAGCCGGCCGAGGTTTCTTTGCTCATGGAGGGCATGCCGGTGGATTTGATCAAATGCTATTAAATGCTCCTGAATGTCAAATAATTACCCCCGTGGTGCGTAAAATAAAGCTTCGCTTCTGGGTTTCCGGGATCTTTGAGGGGAAAAAAAAAAAAAAAAGAGTTGAGGAAGAGATGCTTCATAAAAATAGCAACCTCTTTCTAAGAACCAACCCGGCAGCTCCTCACGGGGAGGACACATTTTTTCAGAAGTTACGGTGGTGGTGGTGGTGGGATTGTTAATTTCCCAATACCGTGGACGCAGGGACAAGACCAAATCGAGAAGGCACGTTTCTGTGCCCACGGGCCTGGATTCTCGTCTGAAAGCATTTACACACAGATGCCATAAAATATGCCTCTGTGATCCTCAAAGAAAAACTAGATCGTGAGATATATTTTTATTGTGCAAAGCACATCGCTTCCTGGTGAGCCCCTGCATGCCTGACTGCCCTGGCTCCTCCAGAGAAATACTAATTCGAGACCCCCCTGGGTATCTGTCCCTGGGATTGTCTTGATAACTCCTCCTATGCCCCCAACCAGCCAGATACCTAATTGGCGTTACCGGGAGAAAGCGGGGGCCGGGGAGGGAGGGGGCACCGGAGGGGCCTGAGTCATGTCAGTCCAAGGTTGCAGCCCTGCAGGACTCCGACGAGATACTCGGGACCTGAGATTTTACCCTGGTCCAAAATTGACACCCCTACTGCACGGAAAAAGAAAGCTCTCAGGCGCCCCTTTTCTCTTTTCTTTTTTATAAACACATACACTTTCGACAAAGCAATCACAAATGTTTAATTGTTTTGTAAAATGAGGGGATTGGCCACCCAGCTCTACGGGGAACATCCAGCTCAGATATTTTGGTGACTTTACAGTTCTGTGCTCTGAAGAGCCAAGGTATCCTCTCCTTGTTTTAAAAAGAAGCTCTATGAACAATTGGGGGTGGGGGAAGAACTGGCAAATTTGAGGTTCAAAAAAGTCTTTCTAATATGTTAAAAAAAAAAAAAAATCAAAACCCCGCACAAATGACTCAGGGGCCCATTTCCAGCTTCCCGGGCCTCTTGCCCCCATGTGTTAAGTCGTCCGGGCCGGTGGCTGAGCTGAGTGGAGTGGCATTTCCAGAGCCAAGCTCTGGCCGGCGCGATGGCAGGGCGTGGGTCGGCTGGAGGCTGGCGAGCCCTGACCAGGGGCTGGCTCCCTAGGCTGCCCCAAAGCCCCTGGCCACATTTACTCCAAACGACTTCCCCGCATTTGATCTGCGTTGCCCTATGCCTACCTGCTGCTGAGCTGATGGGCGACCTCACCTTCTCCTGGAACTAGAATCCCATCAATCCAGAACACAGCACAGACCCCATCAAAGGCAGTGTGCCTACTTGTGGGGGCTCCAGACAGAGGGGAGGCCTCAGGTGGGCTCTGGGACCAGGGAAAGAGCTGACTCTCTGAGCGGGGCCCCAGCTCTTGCCCGCAGAACCCCCAGCCAGCAGGACGGAGCGCAGGACGCTCACAGCCTGGTTAGGCCCTCGTGTGGGGCTCTCAGCCAGAGCTTTAGAGTAGAGCCCGATGCCCTTCCTCTCTAGGGCTCCCGCCTGCGGCCCCACTATTTTCAGGCCTCAGCCAAGCCGTTGGAGAGGCAGGGAAGGGGCACACCAGCTGCTCCAGTTCCCATCAGGACTTGGATTTAGAGACAGTCCCTGGGCAGAGCAGGTAGGCTGCGCAGACCACCAGCCACGAGCCGCCCAGCCTTTTCCCACAGGCTTGGGCACACACAGCCCCCTCTGGGTCCCTAACCGCCGGAGCAGCCTACCCACTCTGCAGCCCCGTCGGAAAGGGTTTTCTGGGCCTCACTGTGAACGCTTTCGCAGGCACCCACTTGTCTCTGCAATGCTGCCCTGGGGATCCCCACACCCCTCTTTCGGCAGTTGCACCTCTATGCTTGCCTCTCAATCATACTGCCAGGCACAAAACCCAGATGGGAGTGGGAGGGGGGGGGGAAGGAAGCTTGCGTCTACTTTTATCTGCCCCAAGTCCCTTGCCAGACAAATCCAGTCTCAGCTAAAAACAAAAGTCAGCAGGTATAGAGTCAACCCACAGCCTCTGGCCTCGACCCTGAGGCTAGAACTCTATCAGGGCAGAACAGGACACTCCTCCCCAACATACACGCATTGCAAGAAAGAAGGCCTGCTGGGGAGCTGACTAGGTCAGTTCCTCACCCCCACGGGGTGCCCCAGATTGTGGTTTGCCGCCTCTTGAGGTCCTCTTCCTAGATAGCTCCTCCAGCCAACGAAAATTATAAGTGCCAAATTCCCCGCATGGACCGGTTTGGGGAGAATGGACATCGTTCTCTCTCCATCAGGGACTAAAAGTGTAGCAGAGAGCCTGTCAGGAAGGGGGTCCGGGGGCGCTGAGACCAGTTTAGCACCCCTGCACTCCACCTCCTTGCTCCAGGAATCCTATATCCCCACAAACCCTGCCTTTGGGCTGGAGAAGCAGGCCACCAGGGCCCGACTCCCGAACGCGCTGCTTTCGTTTGGAAATCAATTCTTGGTCCCCAGTGCAGGCCTCAGTAGGGCCAGGTCCTGTCCCAGGACTGCAGGATCCATTCCCCAGTCGGCCCGGGGCCTTGTTCTGCACCCCAGCTCAGCTGCCCAACGCAGGTTTTTCCGGACAAAGGAGGGCACCTAGGGGCTCCCGGAGGCCCCCGGCCACCCCACCAACGTCGGCCGGGCGGGGCTGGTTCGCGCCGGCCGGTGATGCGCAGCCCGCGGAACCCTCGGAGCTGCTGGGCCCGGCGGCGCGGACGCGGGCCCGGCTTGGCAGGGGGCGCCGGCCGGGCGCGAGGGCCGGGCGGCGGCGGGGAAGGAGGAGGACGAGAGGCGCTTACTGTTGGTAGTCTTGTTTGCAGTACAGTTTCCGATCCCGGAAGTAGCAGCTGGTGGTGAGGGCTTGCTGACACGCCGCGCACTGCAAACACTCCTCGTGCCAGGACGACTCGTTGACTCGCATCAGGAAGCGGTCGGAGATGGGTCGCTGGCAGCCCTCGCAGACGGCGGGATGCGGGCAGTCGGAGCCTGCAGCGCACAGGGCGAGAGCCGGGCCGTCAGCGCCGACCGGCCCCTGTCCCCGGCACTCCGGCCGCGCCGTGCCGGCAGCCCCCGCTCCACAGGCCAGGGCAGCCCCGGGGCGCCGCCCGCCGCCTGCGCTCCCCCGACCGCCGCGCCAAGGTGCCGGCAGCCTCCGCTAGTTCGTCCCAGCCCGCGGCCTCCGGCGCGGAAAGGCCGCGGGCCTGGAGCCGGGGCTCGGCGCTGCTCGCTCCCCTTCTCCGCAGATGCAGCGCGCGGTGTCAGTGTGGGAACGAGCACGGCACGGGGTAGCCGGCTGGGACCCACAGGCGCGGTGAGGCCGGGGGCGCTCGCCGGCTGACACGCCCCGCGGAGGCGTTCGTGGTCTTCCGTCCCCCATCTCCCCAAAACCTGTGGCTTGGGTGACTCAAGGGACATTTTTCTTGTAGAAGGTCCCCCTCCCCGAGTGACCTGGCGCCACGCCCCGCTTGCCAAGGTGACTGCTTGGGTCCTCCGTCACCCCTGCCACCCGCCTCCTACCTCCGTCTCCCGGTGAGGCCCGAGGAGCACAGAGGGCGGCGGCTGGGGCTGTCCCGCCCGCCCTCCCAGGCGTTGGCCCTGCGTGCTTCTGACCCCTCAGGTGCTCGCGCCAGGAGTCTTCCGTGCTCCTCACACCCCCATGTCCTGCAATGTCCTTTATCCGTCGGCCTGGACGCCTGTCTCCACCTGGGGACGAGGCCCCGGTGCCCTGCCTGTGCCCACTCGGGCGTTCCGACCCCGCACTCACCCAGCAGCACCCCCAGAGTGGCGGGCCCGGGGCGCAGGGCGTGCTCCTCCATCTTGATGCCGTCCAGCATCTTGGCGCAGTCCGCCGGCCCGCGGGGGAAGCAGCGCTCCAGCGACTCGGGACCTGTTGCTATATCCATGGGGCGCGGGGCGCGCCGCGGGCCCCGCCGGCCAGGGTGCTCGCCCGCCCGCCTGCCCGCCCGCTCGCGGCCGCGGCCCCCGCGGGGTGGAGGCTGCGGCTGGGGCCGCCGGCTTCCCGCGGCCACCGGGCAGCGGCGACGCGCTGGCCCCGCGCCCCGGCGTCGTGCGGGCGGGCCGGGGCGGCTGCGGTCCGCGCCGCGCTCTCCCGGGCACTCGCCGCCACGCGCGCCGTCGCCTCTGTCACCTGCTTGTCAGCCCCGGAGCCGGGCGGCGGCGGCGGCTGCACACGGAGCCGCGGGCGGCGGCGGCGGCGGCGGCGGCGGGGGCGGGGGCGCGGGGGCGGCCCCGCGGGCTGCGGGGGGAGGGGGCGGCGCGGGCGGCGCAGCGGGGTCCCGGGCGGGGCGCAGCGGGCCGCGGGGCTCCGGGCGCGCTCCCCGCGCTACGCCAGTGCCATGGTGCGCCCGAGCAGCCGCCGGGTTTAGAGCTGCGGCGGGCGGCGGAGGGATACTCCGGCCGGGAGCCGCCTCACCCCTCCTCAAACTTCCTGACATTTGAACTCATTGGCGCGACTCGTATCCCTGCGCCGGGATGAGCCAGGAGCTGCACGTCAAATAGTGCGGCCGCCGCCCCCCCACGCTCCGCGGGAGGGCCCCAGCGCCCCCAGCGCCCCCAGCGCCCCCAGCGCCCCCAGCGCCGCGCCCGGCCCCGGACGCCGGCCCCGGGCCCGGCCGAGCGCCCCGCTGGGCCCGCTCAGAAGTTTGGGGAGCCCTCCAGACAAATCCTTCTGCCCCACCCCCTTGAAACGCGGATTCGGGAGTTGGGGAAGTGCGGGCTTCCTTTTTTTTCTTTTCCCTTTCTTGCCTTTATTACTAATATTTCGTAAAGCTTCCGCGCTAAGAGGAGTGGCCCCGCGCGAGGCCGTACTGTGCGGACGGCCGGGAGCGCCGCGGCTCCACCAGGGGACGGCGCTGGCCGCCGCCGGCCGAGGTAGGGGCGCACCGGGCTGGGCTGGCGCCCCCCCGGGGCGGAGGCGCCTTCCCGGGGCCGGTGTGGTCCATGGAGAGGGGCTGGCCGCCGGGACGGAGGGACGGCGATCGGCAGGAGGGGAGGGCAGCGAGCGCAGGACGGGCCCAAGGGGGCGCGAGCCCAGGGAGCGAGGGGTCCGCAAAGGCTTCAGAGGTGTCGTCAGGGATTGGGTGGAGGGGCGAGCGAGGGTCGCAGAGGGGCGCTGGGGGCAAGCCTGGGAGACACTGGACGGGCGAGGAAGGCGAGGCCGGGGCTCAGGAGGCAGTTTGGAGGACGACTGAGTCTGGGACTAGGGTTCCCGGGCAGGGGTGGGGGTCGTGGACGGGAATCGGGCCTCACAGGATTGGAAGTGAGGAGCCCAAATGGGGGTCTGGGGCCCCAGAGTCGGGGGACTGAAGGTGCGGATCGACGTGAGCTCGGCCCCTTGAAGAAACTCGGCCCGGCGGCTAGGATAGGCGAGCTGTGCTGGTGGGGGGGCCCGGCCAGGGCGCCGCGCCCCTCGGGCCTGGGCACCGGGGAGCGAAAGGCCGGCGAGACCACAGAGCCGGCTCCAGCGCCCGCGGGCCCGGGCGCCCTGTGACCCGCTGCGGCTTCAGCCTCGGGGCCCCCACGGAGGGGCGGCTTGCCTGGGAGTGGGGGGCGGGTGCGGGCGATGCGGCCCCGGGGGCGGGCGCGGGGTGGCCCCGGCCTCTCCCCGAGCGGAGCAGCCGCGCGGAGCGGGCCGGGGGCGGAGGGCACGGGAGGCGGGTCCCCTGACCTCTCCGGAGGCGAGAGGGCGGATCGGATTTGGAGCCTGCGGGGGGCGAGGTCAGGAGCGGCCCCCTGGGCCGTGGGGCCCCGCGGCGGGGCCCGACTGTGTGGAGAGCGGGGGCCTCCCTCCGCACCCCAGTACCTGCGTGTGTGTCGGTGCGTGTCTGTGTGTCGACGCTCCCGCCTCCAAGGCGCTTACGGACGTGTGTCCCTGTGTCCCTGCGGCTTTCTGGGCCCCGCGTGGGTGGGTCCATGTCTGATTCCCCGGCATCTGCGTGTGTCTGTGTGAATCCGTGGGCCCTTCCGCGCCTCTGTGTCTTCTGTGCTTCTGTGGGTCTTTGTGTGTGTCCCCGTGTCCGTCTGTCACTCTGCGCGGGCGCGTGTGTCTTTGTGTGTCGTCTCTCAGCCTCTCAATTGTGTCTGGGCGTCTTTTCTGTCTGTGTGTCGTGCAGTCACCTCGGTGTGTGTGTATCGCCCGGGTTCCCGAATGTGTGCTCGGGTGTCTCAGAGTTTGGGAGGATGTTTGCGGTTGTGTGCATGTGTGTGCGGCGTTCTGTCTGTGTCTTTCTTGGCGTCTTTGTATGTCTGTATCCGGAGAAAATGGAGGAACGAACGTGGAGTTTCTCTCACACGCCCTCGGCCCCCTGTCCTTGCAACCGCCAGGCTCTGGGCTCCCGAGATCGGGCCTGGGCCGCCTTCTCCCGGCATCTGGGACGGGGGCGCGGCAGCTGCGGAGAGAAACCGGGCGGGCCCGGCGCGCGGGGCCGGGCGCAGCGCTGGTGCACCGACCGGACACATTCCGCCCTCTGCTGGCAGCGCTGTGTCCCTGCACCTGCGGCCGGGCGCCGGCCTGTAGGCGAGAGGGTCCTGCTTCCAGGACCAAACGCTCGTCTTGTTCAGAGCGCGCTTGGGAGTCCTGCCCCGTCACAGGCCCTGCAGACCCATCCTGGATCCCAGACTCCCGGTGCGGCGTTCCACCCCCCTCCAGCTGTTTCCCACCAAGCCCCCTCCCCCTTTGTCCAAATGGCGGGCTCTGTGGCCAGGCCGCCTTTGGGGGGCTTCTCTGACCCCGGGGCTGGAGTCCAAAGCCGAGTCGTGGGTGCACGGTGCGCAGGGTCGCATTCCCAACGCCGCTGTCTGGCTGCGTCTCAGCGCAGGAGCCCAAGCGGCCGCCAGGAGCGGGTGCGGGTGGCGGGTCTGTCCTGGGGTGCACCAGATCCTGGCAGGTCCCTCGGCGCCCCTGCCCGCGTTGCAGCCGGGCGGACACCGGGAGGGCCAAGGCGGCTGCGCAGAGCCACGCGCGGCGGCCCAGGTGCGGCCCGACCCAGGCTCCGGCTGCCCTCGCTGGCCTGGGACTGGGGCTGTTTCATCCGCAATCGTGGGACCCCCGCCTTCCGCATCGCCCCCGCTCCCTGTGTATTCGTCGCCGACCACCCCGCAGGCCCCGTTCCTGGCCCTTTGTCCCCGCTCCCCGGATCCCTCCTTCCCCCAGCGGAGCGGAACGTCCCGGTTTTGCGCACACAGGCACGCAGAGGACCGGGGTCTCCACTAAGCGCAACTGCGGCTCCTGCTTCGCTGGACCTTGTCCTTTACCGAAACGACCGACTGGACGGTACGACAGGGGCCTGCCCGTGGGTGGCCAGCGGCACCTTGCTCTGCCGGACGGCAGTCGGGGCGATCCGGTCCCCGGCGAGGCCCGTGGCGTCCCCAGACCCCACCACGCCGGTGCTGCGGCCCACCCGGGATTCTGTCTGGCTCAGACTTCAGCGGCAGAAGCAGCTTCGGATTTTTGCTCCACGGAAGGAGAGACCAAGTCGGCTCTTCGGAATCGCTTGGGAAGAAGCAAACCCGAGAGCGAAGCTCTAGGCGGGGTCTGGGCCCCTCGAATTTTGTGGACGCCCCACCTTCACTTCCCTATCCCCCCTTGCTCCTCTCCTTAGGGTCTTGTAGCCCCCACCCCCGACCCCGTGCCTAAGCTACCAGCCTCCCACGAGCAGCCCTGTGGCCCCTCCCTCCCCGCGTGGAGCCCCGTGCGTTCTCCCCTGGGCTGTGCTTCCGACCAGAGCAGAGCCGCGGGGGCCTCCCGGTTTACAAACCTACCAGGGCAGGGATGGAGCAGAGGGAACAGGGGGGGGTCTGGGTGCCCCGAATCTGGAAGGCGCAGAGGAGGAGTTGTAGGGATCCGCGATTCCTCCCTGCCTCGGACCCAATGCTGCCCAGCGCCCAGATCCTGGGGGTCCTCAGATCAGCGAGAGGCAGCCAGGGCCGGGCCCGGGTCAGGAGTCGCAATTCCCGGGGAGCAGGCCGGGCCGGAGACCTGGGCGCTCCCGAGGTGGAAGGTGCACAGCTCTCATAGCGCCCCTCCGCGGACCGCAGCTGTGCCTGGCCTCGGGACACGTGGGTCAAAGGCTCCGGGCCCTTGTTAGCTAGCAGAGCCATGGATGTGTGCGACCAGGGACTCCACCTTCCCACAGCCCCCGGAAGGCGTCTGGGCTCTTGTGCGTTCGGAGAGCTCTTGGGGGCCCTGAGTTCCTCAGATGCCCACCGAGAGGAGAGATTGGAGAGAGGTGCACACGGGGGTTCCCCGTACTCAGGTCTGTGAGCAGGTTCTCCCCCTCTGGGGTTTTGTAGGCTGGTGCTGGGAGAGAGGTGGCAGTGGACGGGATTTTAGGCAGAGTTTGCTGATGAGGCACAGTGTGGGTGGCTCTGAGGCCGTGTGCTCATGTGTGCCTGTGTGCAAAGTGGGGGACCTCCCAGCCCCAGCAAAGTCTCCCTGCAGCCCAGCCCCACCCTCACCCAGCTGGTGGGGTCTCTGGCCACAGACGCATGACTTTCAGCACAAGGTCTGGGCCATTAGTCATTGGATTCCTCCCTGGGGGGTCAGGAGACCAGGCTCCCTCTGATCCAACGGCTGCTGTCAGCCCAGGACTGGGGTTTAGGGGGGCACAGTGCCCTGGCCCGGTCGTCCCAGGCCAAGCAGGAGTTCGGAGTGGTCAGGAGCAGGTCTCTGGCGGTCACCCAGATCTGGTGCAGCATCTGGCTGGGGGACCTCGGAAGAGTCTCGTGCACGTGCGCTCGCTCTCAGCACCTCCGGGTCCTTACCTGAAAAGCGGGCATAATGATAGCACTTATCCAACCAGGTTGTAGAGAGGGTGAAATGGGAGTGCCCACCACAGTGCCTCTGTCAATACTGGGTGGATAATTGGATGAAAGGGAGTCCCCAGCACTTGGGGGAAATCACAGCCCCCTCCTCCAACCAGAGCCTGGGGAGAAACAGACCCTGCTGAGCTCAGCCATCTATCTTTCCTTAGGGCAGGTGAGATTCAGGTCCAGGCAGCTGTGGGCTGGGCATAGGAGAACCCCCAGGCAGTGAGTGCCCAGCTGTGGGCCCGGGGCCCAGGGCACCCAAGTTGGACCCGTGGAAGGGAACAGAATTAGGGCTTCAGCCCATGGCATTGAAACCAACGGTGTAACTCTCAAGGTGTCATTTATATTTATTATTATTTTTCTAAAGGCACTTTCCTCAAGAATCTTTGCATTTCTTACCAAATGGATGGGCTGGGTTATTTCAGCTGCCTGTCTAAAACCCGGGGCTTCCCGCACGAAGGACCTGAGCCACAACAAAGAGACGGCCGAGGACTCTATTTGGAGCCATAAAAGCCCCATTAGGACACTAAGATTAACTCACAGAAAGACATTTTATATGAATGGGACACAAATTCACCAAAGCAAGAAAGCTCATTGGCCTCCCTAGGGAGGGACCAGGCTGGGAGGGGGGCTGGGTGTGATGTGGGGGCAGCACCCCGTCCCATTTGATCTTTATCTTAAATCCACTTCAAAACACTGGGGGTCAGCGGAGTTGGAGGTTCTCCCCTTCCTGTAATTATTTGGTGTCTAGTAAAGTTTTTATGAGTGTCTATGCAAATAAATGCATTTGATGTGCATTCGGTTTGGCTAGTGCCATTTTCTATAGGAGGCGTGTGCGTGTCGGCCCCAGCAAAGAATGAGAGTGAAAATAAAACCAAGATATCTGGACCAGGCAGAGGGGCGGAGCCAGGGCGGGCCCACAGCTGATGACGCCCCCTCTGACAGCTCCTGGGCTCCTGGGGTGCTGTCAGCTGAGTGTGCAGCCGTGGGGTTCGCTGAGTGGAGTTGTGGGCCGGGAGGCGGGCTCGGTGAATTCTAGAGTCTAGGGAGGCTTTTTGGAAACAGCATTCCTCTGCCTTTGGATTACTGTCCTCTGGGTATTCTTGGTGAAGTAAAATGAATAATAGATAAGGGTGAGGTTTGGGGGCGTCAGTTTATCGTTTACGTGGCAGGGCATGCCTGTTTCTCTAGAATTTGAGCTCAGCAGTTCCTGGCCGAGAGACAAGCAGAGAGAGAGATGTGGCTGTCCAGACAGGGCAGCTGGGGTGGTTCTTTCTGTGAGGCTCAGGAAGCAGGGGGTGCCCCTCAAAGGTGTGGAGCCAGTCCGGGGAGTCTGGGACCGGGAGCACCCATGCCCCTGTCTCAGGTGTCCGGCTGATGCCCAGGGTGCAGCCTGCAGGAGTGATGAGTGTGGCCCACGCTGGCTGTCTCTCCTCCCAACTCGGCAGTCTTCATTTATTTCTAAAATTATTTTAGCATGTTCAGTGGACTATCATATACAGGTAGAGGAGTGCACAAAATATAACATTACAAAAGGGACACACCCATGTCCCAACACCCAGACCAAGAGAGAGAATCTCCCCGGCTCCCCAGAATCTTCCCGGTGCCCTGCAACAGGCACTACCCAGCCCTCCTCCAAGCAAACCGCCGTCCTGGCTTCTATCACCAGATGTGAGTTTTGCCTGTTTTATGAATTTTATATAAATGGAATCCTACAGTATAGACTCCTTGCCATACTTAAATCATAGATTTCGTGTGAAAAGAATTTTTTTTTCCTCTGGAAAGGTCACGGCCTCATCCAGCAGGGTGTTGATAATCTGGGGCTGAATTGTGCCCTCCCCTTCAATTCACCTCGTCACCCCTACCCCAGGCCGGACACCCACCTACCTGCTTGTGTTTGCCAAGCGGCATTTGTGTTGGTAACTCCTGGTGTAAAAGTTCATCTCTCCCCATCTTCAGTCCCTCCCCAGGAGGAATCACTGTATGTACACTGGGGAGGCACGTCCGGAATCTTCTCTCATCCCAGCCCCTCCATCTGCATCCAGTATCCTCTGAGGGGGAAATCAAGAGACCGTTTAACAAATGAGGAGAGCAGTACCTCAGAGAGGTGAAGTCACTCACCCAGGGTCACACAGCACCATAAATGTCAGGTCCTGGATTCGAACCTGGATTGGCCGGACTACCTCCTCCTACGGCTCTTCTGGGCATCTCGGCCCAGGCGTGAACAACCCCCTCCTGCCTCCTTCCAGCAGGAAGGAAGCTGGACTCTTCCCAGAGGAAACACTGGGAAACAAAACCCAAAGCAAAAAACAGGGCAGTGATGGTTCCTAGGCCCCAGCAGCCTGAACTCAGGTGATGCAAGGCTGGAATGAGCTGGTCTGGACTGGTGCAGCCTCCCAGATGCATCAAGGGCGGGTGGTACATGCCCATCACTGAGTTTCCATCACACACATCCTTATGTGTCATTCCCGAATACTCGCAGTGCGCCTCTGAGGGACGTATTATTATTTAGCCCCACTTTGCAGATGGAACACAGCGGCTCAGACGGGTCAAATGTCTAGCCTTAGACCACAGTGTACGAGTGAATGGGTTTTAAAGCCATTCAGCCTGGCTTCAGGGCCTTTGCTGTGGGGCCCCTTGGCCCCAGTCTTCTTGGCTCAGCCCTCTCCTCTGAGCCACCTGCACCCGCGTGATGATGGAGGTGCAGCCAGGTGCTTCCTCGTGGGTGCTGAAAGGTTCTGGAGTCTGGCAGGCCTGGCTGGGGGCTTAGTTTCAGGAGCCATGCTTTGGTTCTCGCCCTCCATTTCTTCATCTGGAAAACAAGAATGACATTATTACTTTCGATTACTATTTGGGAGTTCAACTAAGTTTGTGGGCTTTTGAATTTAGAATTGGCAGTGTGGCCTGTTAGAAGGGGCAGGAAAGCAACTGGATGTGCAAAGGTCCTGAGGCAGGAAAGAACTTCATCCATTGGAAACATGTATGGCTGGGTCAAGGCAAGGACGTGACTAGAGCTGTGGGCAGGAGCCTGACCACAGGGCATTGTGGGTCATAATGAGGAATGTGGACTTGAACCTGAGGGCAGGGGGCAGCCATGGGAGGGTGTAAACAGTGTAGTACCACAGTCAAGTTTGTGTTTTAGGAAGGTCTTTCTGGCTGCAGTGAGGGGTGAGACCAGAGGCAGGAGGCCAAGTGACGAGGCCTTTGGGTTTCAATATCCCTTTTGTATGGAATGAGTTCGGGCGGTCCGCAGAGCAGGCCTGATCCTCTAATTTCCCATAGAGGTTGTGCTTCCAGATTCAGGGTTTCATGTTACACAGAGTTATTCTTTCTGGAATGTGTCCCCCGAGCAACCCCGCTGGACCCTCCTTGGAAGGAGGGGCTCTTCTGAATGTAAGATGCACATTTATGTAAAAAAAAGAAAAAGAAAGAAAAACTGGAGCATCCCAGTCTTGGGGCTGGACAGTGTCTGTCCCCAAGACAGTCCAGCAACCAACAGGTGGAGCGCAGGAATTGCAACAGGCTGCAGGCATCAATAACAACAACAGTAACGACGATAATAATTATTGATGAGTTACTATCACAGGCCCTCTGTGAAGCCTCTAACGTCTGGGGTCTCATGGAGTCCAAGACAAGCCTGTGGGGAGGCTGGCATTGACACCCATTGCACAGATGAGGAAAGTGAGGCTCGGAGGAAGTGCCTGGCTCGTAGCTACGGAGTGACAGAGCCAGGCTTGTAGCCCCGACCCTTACAATGCCTGCCACCTGTCGGTGCTGGGCAGCTGCAGAAGGGTGGGGAGCTGGCCTGTTGGACCTGTGGGAGGCAGACAGCCCTGCAACTGTTCCCAGTGTGCAGAAAAGCCAGAAACTTCCCTCCCTGCACCCTGGCTCCCACCTACACTTCAGCCCACACAATCTGCCCGGCAGAGTTATTCTCCCTGGAAGAGCAGGGTAATTCAGGCTTTTCCAATCCCAGGGAAAGCCTCCAAGTCTCGAATCCTCCCCCTGGCCTCTCAGGCCGCCTGGCCCGTGTCCACCTCCTTGGCCTCATCCCCACCTCCTTCCCCTTTCCTCTCGGTGCTTCTTGCCAAGCACATGGGCCTCATTTCAACTTCTCAAGCCGCCCCTGCTCGCTCCTGCCTTTGGTGCAGATCGGGCGTTCCTTCGCCTGCCAGGCTCTTTCCCCTCCCTTTTCCTAGGGCATTCCCGGTCCATCTTTTCTGTCTCAGTGTAAAGGCCACCACCTCCCAGAAGCCCTCCTTCACTGCCTGGACCAGCTTAGGTTTGCCGAGTCCATGTTTTCAGCAACACCTATTTCTCCTTTATGGTGAGCTGGGATTATCGGTCCTCCCCACCCCTCTCCCATCCCTGTGCCGTTTCTGGCAGAAGCCCTGGAAGAATCTGGAGGAAGTGATGGGGAGGGCGCCCTTCAGTGTCAAGGCAGTGGAAGGGGCTCTGTAAGATGGGAGTGCCCTTGACATAGAACATGGTCCACCTCCTGCTGGCTCAGCGGTTGGGGATATGCTTCTCCTGGGTAGAGCGACTGAGGACTCAGACAAAACAAGGCTTCTGCTGGCATAGGCCTCATTGCTTATCCCCATGGAGCGCCCGCTACCTGCACCTCCCCTGCTGCGGTCCTTTCTACCAGGAGCACTAAGAATGGGAGAGAAGGGGAGGCTGGGATGGCTCAGCGGGTTCATCACTCTCTTTGCAGCCCCGGAGCCTGAGGATCGAATCCCGGGCCGGCCCATGTGGACCCACATGCTGAACTGGGGTGTGCCCCCAGTTCAGTTCTTGCCGGGACCTATGTGGGAGGCTCCCGGCCCAGTTCCTGCCCTGCGCAGCCTTGTGCCCGCCTGTGGAGTGAAACTATATGGAAAACTAATGTCAACTATGGAGACTGCTCTGGACCCTCCCCATTCTCTGTCTCTGTCAAAAAACAATAAAAATAAAAATAAAAAAATGGGAGAGAAGATGCTTGGACCCCTACCCCAAGCTGGAGAAGATGCAAATGAAGACCTGGGCTTGCTAGATTCCCAGGGAGGGTGGAGTCTTGGAGTTGGGGAGGAGCTAAGAGGTCTGGGGTTGGGCTGAGGAAGGGTGAGGAAAGGAGAGGCTGCTCTTGGGGGATCCTTGGTGGCCCTCATAGAGGCCACTTGTAGCGTCGTTGTGATGGTCTCACACCCTGCAAGGGGACAAGAGGCTTGGGCACTATCATAAGCTCTCAGTGCGTGGTGGTGAGTGTCAGGGTTCCACCTTCAAGGCTGCAAGGCCCTGTCAGGCCACTGTGGGCAGAGGCCGTGCAGACCGGCTTCCCCAAAGGGAGCTCATTGTGGGGGCCCCTGGGAGATGCCAGCCTGGAGGGGCCCTGCAAAAGGAACACTGTTCTCAGGGTGTTGGGGTGCAGGAACAATTAAAAAAATCTATTTCCAGTCATTTCTTTGAGCAGCTCGTGCCTTTTTCATAAAACAATATCAAAAAGCACACACGAACATGGTAATTCATATGGTAATTCTGTTTGTCATGTTTTTGAGGAAACGCCACACTGTTTTCCATAATGGCTGCACCAACCTACACTCTCACCAGCGGGCACAAGGGTTCAAATTTCTCCACACCCTTGGTCTTTTTTCGTTTGTATTTGTTTTGTTTTTGTTTTTGAGAGTAGCATCCTAATGGTGTGAGGTAGTTACTCATAGTGGTATTGATTTGAATTACCCTAATGATGCTCGCTGGTCATTTGTATATCTCCTTTGAAGAAATAGCTAGTTAAGTCTTTTGCCCATTTTTTTTTTTTTTTTTTTTGTTCTTGTGAATATATCCTATATTCTGGGTATAATGAATGTATTTATATATTCTGGATATCAACCCCTTACCAGATAATGATTCGCAAATATTTTCTCCCACCCAGTGGGCTGCCTTGTCACTCTGTTGGCTGTGTCCTTCGGTGCACAGGTTTGATTTAGAAGTCCAGTTTATCTAGTTCCACATGTATGGCCTGTGCTTCACTTGCACCTTTGAATGTGTCCTTTGTCATTAGTAAGCTGCTTTTCAAGATGGCCAGGGTCATTTCCCAGAGCTCTGTCTCCACTTCTAAGTTGACATACGAGTATGGTGGTGGGTATATGATGCTGTCATTACCCCACAAATACCTGTTGGCCGCACGTCATGCCCCTCCATTGCCCTTACTCTTCTTGCTGGTATTATAATCTGCACAGTTTCTACGATGTGTTATAAAGGAGGCTGTAAAGTCTTGTTGGCAACAGTAGCCAACCCCTGTTTGTGTGAGGCTGGATTCCCAGAAGACATTCTAAAGCAACACAAAATGACTTAATCTTTTTTAAAACCCATTTGTCAGATGATTGCGCCTCACATCCAAAATGAGCATCAGGTGAGGTCATTTCAGGCAAACGTGTCTTCCCCAAAGAGCATTCCGTTGGGCAAAATGGAATAGTCGAGAAAGCATCCTATAATATGCTCTGTAAAGAAGCAAGTATAAGAAATAATTTGGAGGCTTAATTTGGGGAGGGAGAAGCCCTACTTTATATTCTGGCTGTAGAATAACGATAATAATGACAACAGCAAAAAATAGCTGCCATTGGTCGGGCTTCAGACACATTCTCCCACGGAGTGCACACCGCAGTCTTATGAGGGAGGTCCTCACACTGTTCCCGGTCTGCAGGCGGGGGACGGAAGCGCAGGCAGCTGAAGGCGCATGCTGGCAGAACTGGGATTGGAAGCTCTTTCGGAACCAGGCTCTTAGTTACTACCCGGTTCTGTGTGTATCCACCTGGTTTAGACCAGGCAGGCACGTGACCCAGAGCGGAGCTGCTGGGGGCTGGCTTCAGAACGTTCCTACCTCGTAGTGCTGGGGCCTAAACCCAGGTTCGTTCCCTCTGTCTGGTGGTTGGTGCAGGCTGATATGTGGAGGGGGCATCGCCCATGGTCCCTCCTCACCCCTGCAGGGTAGAACCACCTCACCAACTTGAAGGAAGAGGGAATATTGGGGAGGAAGTTGCCACGCGGCCACATTTTAAACAAAGAGGTGACAACATAAAAACATAAGAGGCACAAGGGAACCCGGGTTGCCACTGCCTTCGTGAAAAGGAGCTTTTATTGTTATTTTTGGCAAGACTTTTTTCTTACGAAAAATTTCAAACATGTATAAAAGTAGAGAAAATAGCATCCTTAGCATCCATCTTCAACAATTATACTTATGCCCAATTCCCCTATCACAGGGGATTATTTTGAAGCAAATCCCAGACACTAACATCTCAACCTTAACTATTTCGGCATCTCCTTCTAAAAGATAAGGAAATCTTAAAAAAAAGAAAAATCATAGCCATAATACCATTATCATAGCTGGAGACATTATTATCATTACACATAGCTAATCAATGTTTACATTTCCCTGATTGTCCCATAAACCTTGTAAATGTTTTACGTTTGATAACAAAAGGCTTCTACGTGTCTCTTAGGTCTCTTTTAACCTATAGTCTCTTTCTCTCCCCCTCTGTCTCTGTATCTCTCTCCCCCTCCCCCACCCTGGCCATTTATTTGTTGAAGAAACCCTGGCTGTCCTGTATGGTTTCCCCCCATCTAGACTTGCCGCTGGTATTTCTGGGGTGTCCTTTAACATGCTCCTCTGTCCTCGGTTTTTCTTGTAACTCGATCTAGAGGCTTGATCAGATTCAGGTTTGATATTGGGGCATAACACTGCACTGAAGGCATCGTGTCCTTCTGTCCGAAGGCCCACGGTGTCATGTGTGCCCTCTCTGTGCAGGTAGCAGTCACTGATGGTCTTTGCGTAAATTATTTTCACTCGGGTTTGAAAAAGGCTGCTAGTGTAATTCCATCCTCCTTCTTCATTTATTAGCTGGAATACTTGTAAAAGGAACGTCTTCTTTTTTTTTTAAATCAATTCTTTTGTTACCCTGAGGTACAGTACAATATTAGCCAATATAGGCAAAAGAGACAGTATGGAGACTTGGGTCTTTCACAGTGCTCCAATAATGAGTTGGTTTCCTAACATTCTTGAAGTTATTTTTACACTGAGTCTTGTTTTTTTTTTAGTATTATTATGGACATAGGGCTTTAATGTTATTTGGTGTGTTTTGATCCTCTGAAGTTTATTATTATATTCTTATTGATTTTCTAATGATCCCATTCAGCCAGAGAGAACATCTTTGGGTTGGCTTCTGAGGCTTTTTGACCCCAACAAACGTCAATAACTTCCTTGCTGTCCCGGAATAGAGAGACGCCCTGCATTTCCTATACATTTTCTGCTCCAAACTTGCCATCAGCCATTTCTCTAATGACCCCTGGTTTCTTTGAGTGGGGAGTGGTATTTAGAGATCACAGTTGAAGTTTAAGTGATGCTTATTGCTATTTCTGGGCATTTTTAGTGGACAGAGCTGAGAAATAAATTTGTTTTCTTAAAAATGCATTTATTTATTTTAAAGATAGAAAAAATCTGAGTCATGCTTGCTAAAACTTGGAAGCAACCAAGATGTCCTTTAGGTGAATGGATAAACAAAACTGTAGCATATCCACACAGCAGAATGCTATTTAATGCTAAAAAGAGAGGAGGTATCAAGGCATGAATAGACAGAGAAACCTAAATGCATATCCCTAGATGAAAGTGCCAATCTGAAAAGGCTTCCCACTGTGTGATTCCAACTCTATGATGTTCTGGAAAAGGCAAAACTATGTAGACAGTAAAAAGATACAGGGCAACCAGGAGTTGGGGAGAGAAAGGGATGAATAGAAGGAGCCCTGAGGCTTTTTAGGGCAGTGAAACTGTTCTGTCCCATACTGCAGTGGTGGATACATGTCATTACATTTGTCCAAACCCACAGAACGTACGACATGAAGAGTGAAGCCTTTTATAAACTATGAACTTTAATTCATAATCATGTATCAGTATTGGCTCAGCAGTTATATCAACTGGATCTCACTAATGCAAGATGTGAATAATAGGGGAAACCAGAGGGCAGAGGGAGACCAAGGGGTATGTGGGAACTCTGTACTTTCTGCTCAGTTTTTCTGTAAACCTATAACTGCTCAAAACACAAAGTACATTGCTTTATTAAAAATACATCCTGAATTCCCGTTGACACTTCTAATTTAAATTCAGGACGACAGGGGATGCCGGGATGGCTCAACAGGTTGAGCGCTTGCCTTGTAACTATTAGGTCCCAGAGTCGAATCCTGGCCCCAGCCCATGTAAACTCATGTGGTGTGACTGGTAGCTACCAGGATGGCGGCAAATGTTCTTGCTTCCCACATGGAGGCCCCCAGTTCAGTTCCTGCCTTGCATAGTCCCACATCCACCTGTGTGGAATGAAACCATGTCACAACCAATGATGTGAAACTACGGAGGCTGCTCTGGATCCTCCTCTCTCCTCTCTTTCTTTCTCACCTTCTCTCTAAAAAAAAAAAATCCCCTCCCCAAAAAAGGAAAAAAAGGGGTCATGCTACATATAAGTATATAGCTCTACAGTTTGCATTACAAAAGATCACTAACAATGGATCATGAAGACTCTCCTATATGAACATGCTTACAACCATGCTTACAACCTAAGTGTCTACTTAGAGGCCGGATTTATTTTCACCAGTGAGGATATCCTTTACCACATAAAATAATTATAAACTCGAGATTAAGACTGAAACCACAGGGGGAAGACTATTTAGCAGGTTTCTAGGCTGTGCACTGGGCCTCAGCCTCCCTTGCACAATCTTGCCCCAGCAAATACCCAGGGAAATACCAGGAGGCTTTCACACAGCCGGTGGCATCGGCCTCCCTTAACACTCAGAGTGATGTGATTAAGGGCTGGCTCTGGAGTCAGAGTCAAACTCAGTCCGGCTCCCTCTGCGATGGCTGTGTGACCTTGGCAAAGAACTTTACCTCTCTGGGCTTCAGTTTCCTCTTCTGTAACACGGGCCAGCAATTGTTCCCACCTCCGAAGGCGATCCTCAGGATTCAATAGCACAATGCCTGGCACGTGCTCAGCCACTGCTAAATACCAGATATTGTTATTGTCACGTGTGTGTTGGGAGTATCTTCTTTTCCTGGGCTGCACCTGCCATTGGCTGGTGTCAGGGCTGCTCTTGGCAACTTGTCTTGATGGAAAGATACGAAGCCATTGGACGATCACCCCTTGGAAGGAAGCACTGGGCACAGGTGTCTCAGGCATGGCCTGACCCCGCCCGTGCCCTCAGCAGCTGGGCACCACAAACCTACCAATGGGAGCGTATGATTTTCTTTTGTTTCTAAATGAGTCAAAATACTATACAAGTAATCATGAAAGGCAATATTGTTTAGTAAATAAATTTACGGTCTTTAGTTAAACAGGGGTTCAGGTCCCCACTGGCTTACCATCTATATGACTTTTTTCCTATATAACTTTGAAAAGAATGATTTTCCATCTCTGAACTCCAGCTTCTTCATCAGTAAGTTGGAGATGATAATTGCAGTGGACCGCTTTTCTCCCTTCCTATACAGCATCTGATACATGGCTTTTACTTTTGCTTCGGGAGAACCAATTCTCTCCCACCCGAAACTGCTTTCACTCAAGATTGCAGCATGTGACCTGGCCTTATGCCAATCAGTGCGTTCCATCCCAACCACAGAGATTGGTTCATGGTGGTCATGTGAGGGCTTTTGCTTGAAGCACATCTTTTCCAGAGCCTTGCAGTTGGGAGGGTAGGATTGGCTACCAAGCCATCCTGCTCCCTAATGCGATTGGTTGTCTGAGACTGGGGCGGCCCCAGAAGAGTAGAACCGAGAGAAACCCATTGTGGGAGACAACTATTGAGCCCCTGTAAAAAGTTAATCATGATTTTCCACTGACAGGAGCTAATGAATCCTCTTTCTTTGCTTAAGCCCATTTGAGTTGGCTATTCTGTGACTTTCCACTCAAAGACTCCTGCCTAATAAAGCAATTGTACCTGTCTCTCACAGTGGTTATAAGGACTAGTAAGAAAGCACATGGAAAGTTCTGATGTAGTGCTTGGCATAAAATGCTTAGTAAATTGTTTATACTGTTGTCATTATAACTCCGTAAAAAAAGCAAGCAAATGCAGATAAAACAAAAAGAAAATCAGAGAAAAAGTACACATTCTTCCTAATTTCACCTCTTAGGGATAATCAGGTAAATATTTCGAAGAATTTTTCTTCCAGACATTTTCCTACATATGTGTATTTACATAAACCAAAAGGGGCTTGCTCTCTAATACTGTCTCAGCTGTTCATGCAGATAGAAGTCAAATTCATCATAAGGATACATTGGCACAACACGGTCATTTGTAATGGATGCACAGCGAGTCATGTTTTTATTGAATAGTCAGATTAGCTCCAAGTTATTTTTGTATAAATGATGTGATAGTCTGTTATTAACAATTAATCTATATATTTGTGCATTTCATAATTTAAAAAAATATTTATTTATTTATTTTTAATTATTTTTTGACAGAGAGAGAGAGAGAGAGAGATACAGAGACAGAGAGAGAACTGAACTGGGGGAGCTCCCAGTTCAGCATATGGTTCCGCACGGGGCGGGGCCGGGATTCGATCCCTGGTCCCCGGCGCTGCAAAGTGAGCGCTTAACCCACTGAGCCATCCCGGCTTCCCCATCATTTCATAATTTCTAATGATCAGTTTTGAAGACTAGGGTTGCAGAGTCAAAGAATTTTATTGATCTGGAAATCTACACTGTAATTTTAAGGAAATGTTTAATTTGTGAATAAAATACACATCTATTCCCTTTGGGCTGCTATAGCAGAATGCCGGAGACTGAGCGGCTTATAACCACAGAAATTTCCTTCTTACAGTTCTGGAGGCTCAGAAGTCCACGGTCATGGGGCTGGAAGAGTTGGTGTCAGTGCCCGGTGGGGACTCGCCTCTTCGTTTGCAGACATCCACCTTCTCACTGTGATGACACATGGCAGGAGGGTTGAGGAAGCTCTCTGGGCTCTCTTTTCTAAAGGTACTAATTCTGTTCATGAAGTCTCTATCCTCATGACTGAATCAGCTCCCAAAGGCCCCACCTCCATCACATTGGGATTAGGCTTCATATGTGGGTTTTGGGGGACACATAGCAATACATTACTAACTAACCATCTAAATGTCTTTTCCAGACAAGGAACCAAGTTCTGTGGGCTCCACAACTTGCTCTGCATCAGATACTTTTACAGCTCTGATGTCATGAATTCCCGTGACCCCCTCGCCCCCATAGGGAAGGGACTGTGATCACCATAACTTCTATGACAATAAGCTGGATCTTGCTAGCATTGAACATCAGCCTCTTCACTCGAGAGACTGAGTGCCTTGCAGACCCCCCCATTCTGGTGTTTCAGGGAGACCCCACGGGGTGTGTAATGTGCATCTCCATATAAGTCCTAGTTGTCATTTTATTTTGAAAGGAAGAAGTAAGTTGCATTTTATATGCAGATGACATGATTATCAATGTAGAAAATCCAATGTACTCTACAGAAAAGCTACTAAAACTAACCAGTGAGTTTAGTAAGGTTGCAAAATACGAGGTCAAAATACAAAAATCAATTGTAGGTCTATATGCTAGCAGTGAACAGTCTTTTTAACCCTTATGGTGTGACGGGCCGATATATTGGCGTTTGCATCTCGGGTGAAAAGTGCGGCGGGCCGATGTATCAGCTCCTACGTAGACCGTTAAAGGGCCCTTCGCATTTCTTGCTAGTACCGCTGGCAGAAGGCACCACTAAGAGGGTTAAACTGCGTTATTGAGATACAATTCACATGAATCCCGATTGCCCTTTGACAGCCCCTGTGCTATTGCCCTGCTGAACAAATTCACCCCGTGGCCACTGAAACTCCACCATGGTCCACTGTCCCTGCAGAGCTGCCCCTCCCTGTGCACTTCCTGTGTTCTGATGACCTTGGGAGGGAAGGCAAGGTCACTCCTCTGGCTTCTGCTTGGATAGGGGGCTTCATACCCAAAAAGCCAGAGTTTGGTGAAATGGGGCTTCCTTCCACACGGCCCCATTTTTCCCCAGGGAACAATTACATTGTCAGGAGAGCTGTGTCCACACTGGTGTTGACACTGCCACACTGCCACCCAGAGCCGTCACATCCTGCCCGTGCATCCCACCCCCACCCCACCCCGGCCCTGTGCCATGTCTGGCTCATTCTCTCTCTCAGGGACCCAGCTTCTTCCTGAAACTCATCTGCTGCCACCACCCATCTCCCTTGTCCCCTCAGGCTGTCTGTCCCATGCCTGAATCCACTGTGGGCGTGTCCCAGGTCTGCGCCAGGACAATGCCCGGTCCTCAGTGGGTGCAAATAGCTGCCGGACAGAAGCCTGTGGCTGCACGTGGCTGTGACTGCCCCTTGGTCTCAGCCTGATGCTCCCTTCGGTGACTCAGAGGCAGAGGTAGAGGTTCAAAGAGGACGTCACTTGCCCAAGGTCTCGTGGCGAGTGACGATGGGCCAGAATTGGCGCCGTTTCTCTCTGACACGAAGCTCTGTGCTGGCTCTGCTGAGTCCTCCAGGGCCTGCCCCCTCCATCCAGCTCCTGAAACTGCCATCAGAGAGGCTCTGGACAGGGGGGCGGGTGGACGAAGGCGTGCGATAGATGAATGGCGTGGTGCTCTGTGCAAGGACAACTGGTGGGCTTCTCCAGTCCCTGCACACTCTGTCCCCAGGGCCACCATGTCAATCTTCTCTCGCTCGAATCCTATACAGAGCCATTCTGCCCCTGAGGCGCCCTTGGCCTGGGTGACGTCAGGATGGGGTAGGGCAGGAGGCAGGCTGGGTTTTGATAGACAGCTGAGCGCACCAGGCCTGCAGGCCTGTCCCCCTCCCCGCCTCCTGATCCCAGCTGGCTCCAGAAGGGAAGCAGGGGGTGGGGGCAACTTCACAGGGAAACTTTTGTTCTTGCCCAAAACAGACACAGCCTGGGGACCGAGCTTCCCCTTGGCTGCTACGGAGACAGGGCCACTTGAGTTCATGTTTATTTTCACAGTGTGGATTCCATGGAGATAATGGCCCCTGACAGGGACATTCTGGGAAGAGGGCTTGGGCCTCTGTGGAGTGCCTACTATGTGCTAGGCTCCAGGTAAGCGGGGGTCAATGAAATTCATGAAACAATCCCAGGGATTAGACTTGACTGAGGAGGAGGCAGCCAAGGTTCAGAGAGGGGAAGCTACTTGCCCAAGGTCACACAGCAGGTGAGTGGAGAGCTCACCTGCTTCTGGGCTCTTTCTACTTTGTGCCTGGATGATAGTCAGAGGAACTTAGTCTCCCTGGGGTCTCTTGGAAGAAGCGTTGCCTAGGGCTTCACATGGGCCAGGGTCCCTGGAGCAGGATGAAGAAAAGTGTGGGTGTCTTTTCCAAGAGGCTCTAATCCAGGCCAAGGCCACAGGCAAGCGGCATAATTCTCTGAGCCTCGATCTCCTCCTCTGTGAAATGGGGCTGATCACAGGGTCTGACCAGAGAGCTGGCAGATGGGTGAGAAGGAAGAACTCAGTCATAACCATGGCTGATCTTATTATTCCTGCTCTCCTCTTGCACTCAGGCCCAGACCCGCAGGATTACTGTAGCCCCCAGGAGCCGCCGCCAAGAGGGGCCCACGCTGTCCCCAGATGGGAGCTCTGTTTGCTGAGGCCGTGAGCCGTGTGAAAGGAGGGCTGACCTGTGTCTGAAACCCTGCTGCTGGTCTGGGAATGTCACAAGGAATTGCCCACCCCCACCCTGTCCCTCCCCGGCTGGGCCACCACCCCTGGCCCTGCTGTAGCCTCTTTGCTGGAACCACTGGACCACCCATCCCCCTACCAACCCCAGTCCAAGCCAGATCCACCCTCCACGTTATTTATTTATTTATCTCGCTTGACTTTTCCCACCAGTGTGTTTCATGTCTGAAAGACACCTCGAAGCCCCAGAGAGACCCCACTCACCAGGCCAGTTAGGAGCGCGGCCAGTAAGACCGGCATCCGCCGTGCGAGGACCCGAGGAAACGGCCGAAGCAAAACCAAACATGGAACCAATAAAGTCTTTAACCTGACACTACAAACTTCCCACCGACTTCAGAGAAATACCTCGAGAAGTGCACGACCTTTTAGTTTCTCCCCAAGGCGACCTCCTCCTCCAGCAGGGTCTTTCTAAAATGCAGATCTGACCTTGTCCCTGCCCGGCTTCAAAACCCTTCCATAGCTCCTCATTATTTATTATTCTTATTTGCTAACACTTACCGAGGTCCTCTGCTCGCAGGGTCCTGTGCCGAATGTCTTTCGTGCATTTGTTCCCGTGGGGCGGGGACTGTTGCTTTCCTGGTCTTGGGACGAGGGAAGAGCGTGGTGGGGGGACCGGAGGGTCGCGCAGCTGGTGAGTGGCGGAGCTGGGATGCAAACCTAGGTCAGTCTGCGTCCAGAGTCTGTGTCTCGCCACCTCTCGGCTGCACCGCTGGGTTCCTCAGCCTGGCCTGGGAAGGGCCCCATGGCCGGTGCTGATGTCCCCTCACTCCATCATGTCACACTGCTTCTCCCTCTGCCCTTGACCCTACTGGCTCATCACCTCTGTCCTTCTGTCGCTGTGTTCCACTGGAGCCTCCTTGCTGCCGGGGACCCAGCGGCTCCCATGACTTGAACTTCTGAATCGCCGGCAGCATTTTCAGTTTCCCATTTTGAAATCGAAACCTTCCCTTGACCTTGAGCCTCCTGCTAGCGACCATCTTCTATCTTTTTCCATTTCCTGCTGAGCCTTTAAAAGACGGGTGTATGCCCCCCTGTCCGTGCCCACCTCCTCGCTTCCGTTCACCCTTCTGCTCTTTGCACTCTGCCCTCTGCCCCCACCCCTCCCGTGGAATGGCTCCTGGCAGGGCCACCTCTGACCTCCAGGGCAGTGCATCCATTTGTTAGGCTCTGAGTCTTCATCTTGCCTCCTCAGCATTGCTTTTCTGTGGCTCACCACCCACCTCTCTCTGGCGGCTCCTTGCCCAGCCCCTTCTTGGCATCTCTTCCTCTGTTCCATGTCCTACGTCTTGGTGTGTCCCAGGGTTCTGAGCCAGGCCCACAGCCCACCCTCCCTGGGGGACCTCAGCCCCCATAACCATAGGGGATGTCCAAACCGGCACCCCACCTTTGGCTTACCTCCCGGTGGTCTTTGCGGGGGACACCTCACAGGGTCCTCAAATTTGCTGTGTCCCCAAGGAACTCCTCATCCAGGAAGAGCCCTCCTGGGCTTCTTGTCTCAGCAGAAGGCACCCAAGTCAGCACCTTGTAGAATTCTCCATCTCCTTCCTCTGCTCCTCCTGCTTCACGTCAGGCACCCAGCCCTCTGATTCGACCTTGTGTCCATCCCGGGTTCCCTCTCCCCCTCTGTCCCCCAGGCCCACTGCCCTAGGTCAGGCCTCCGTATTGTTGGCCTCCTCACTGGTCTCCCTCCACCGTGCCCAGAGCGAGCTTTCTCGAAAGCCAATCGGATCTGGTTGTCTCTTCAGTGGCACCTTCTGCTCTCACACCAAAACCCTCCTCAGTAAAACCTACTTTCTTAGTGCGGGATCTTGGATCAGTTCATTCACCTCTTTGCCAATCTCCCGCCCTCCATAGTGGTGTGAACTGTGCGTTGATGCCCATCACTTGACTATCCTGCCACCCTGCTTTCATGAGAGCTGCCCCTGGTCTTTTTTTTTTTAAATATATTATTTATTTTTGACAGAGAGAGAGAGAGAGAGAGAGAGAGAGAGAGAGAGAGAGAGAGAGATACAGAGACATAGACAGAGAGAGAACTGAACTGGGGGAGCTCCCAGTTCAGCATATGGTTCCACACGGGCCGGGGCCGGGATTCGATCCTCGGTCCCCGGGGCTACAAAGTGAGCGCCTAACCCACTGAGCCATCCCGGCTTCCCCAGCCCCTGGTCTTAAACACCTTTTCTCTCTGGCCCTCCACTGTTCATTTCCAAGTCGTCCCACAAATGTTACCCCCGTTGGATTCCCCTGGAAGATTCGGGTTCTCCTGCGGTCCTACTGGAGATCACACAGGCACCCATGAAAGCGGGCCTCCATTAGATTGTACTGGTCTCCTTATATCTGTCTCCCGCTCCCGATGGACGGGGAGTTTCTTGAGGGTTGGACTGGAGGAGGATTTAGCTCTGGGTCTGGCACGGATAAGGGGCTCAAAGAGTATTTGTTGGATTGCCTTCAATTCAGAAAAGAAAAGAAGAAAACTGGACTGAAAGTTTGGTGGATCACCCGGTGGGGCTGGGAGGACCGATAGTCAAGGGCTGGGCAATTGAGGCTTCAAGCCAGAGCCAAACGTGGGGTCTCTTGGTCCGTGTAATCCCACATCCTCCTGACATACCTCCTGGGTGTGGAGCGCCCCAGGGACTTTGGGACTAGAACTTGGCTTCCAGCTTCTGGATGCGTCCGGGAATCACCCCTGCCTGGGACTTTTGGAGCCAGATAGGCCTGGCTTTATGTCTCAGCCTCTCTTCCCAGCTGTGTGACCTTGGGCAAGTCTTTTCTCTCCAAACCTCTGCTTCCCTTCTTACAACATGAGAACGATCATCTCCACAGGCTGCATGGATTCAGTCTGGTGGTTTCAGTGCCGTGGGAGACCTGGCTGGGCCAGCAATGGTAGCCTGGTGCCAGGCACTGTGCTTGGTGTCCTACCTGCACCATCCCCTGCCATCTTCCTGATATGCTAGCAAGGAAACGCAGGTTCAGAGAGGTCAGGCTATTCGCCCAAGGTCACAGAGCCAGTGAGCGATGCTGGGATTTGAACGCAGGCCAAGCTCTGAAGGGCTGGTCTGGTCTGTGTGCTTCCCAGGCCGGGCCCTCCCAGATGGCTCCTGGTCCCGCGGAGGCCCAGCCTCCCTCCCAGGCAGGCGGCCCTCCGCCCGCGTCCAGCTCTGTTTAAACTAGCCGAGCTGGGAGAGGTGGGGAGGCCGCAGAGAAGGTACGGAGATGTTTGTTTTCCTTGGGGGTTTATATCAACATTGGTCTTGACATTTCGCCTGTTATTATGTGTGGTTCTTTAGAGGGTGAAATAATATTTTCTTTCGCTTGAGAAAAGGACAAAGTTCAGACAGAGCTCTTGGCCCCAAATGGATTTTCCTCCTTCTCTGCTTTCCATGTGCCATCGCTGCTCGGGTTCCTCAGAGCCGCCTCTGCGGGGCACACTCCTCCCGGGCTGCGGCCCCAGGTGCCTCAGGTCCGCCTGGGCCACAAACCTGTCTGTCGGCTGGGGAGGCAGCTTGTGGCCACACCTGGGGTCCTGTCCATTACACATGGGCCCGCTGAGTGTGCTCTCCTTCCCTTAGACACGTGCAGGGAACTGGCACTGTCACCAGCCTGTGCACACCCTGGGGCGGAGCACACAGGTGGTGGAGCCCAGGGTGTTTCCCACCTACTGGGGGTCGATCCCAGAAGCCCTGGCGACCCCCCATGACCTCACCGACCGGGCGCTCTAAACATACGTGGGTGCCTGGAGACATAGACGTCCTCCCCGTCTGTGGAGGACCCCCCAAGCTCCAGACACATCCTGGACACTTGAGCTGTGGGCCGCTCGCTGGAGAGCAAACACGTGCAGGCCCTCGAGGGGGCGGAGCTCTGTGCGCTGGGTCCAGAGAACTGGAGCGATGAGCACAGTGAGGCCACAGCCCCAGACGAACGTGCTCTTAAAGAGCCTCACAGTCACGGACATTTGTTCTGTCGCTGTTTCTGGAGGCCAGACATCCCAAATCAAGGCATCAGCAGGATGGGTTCCTTCGAAGGCTCCTCGCTCCTGGGCTTGCGGGCAATGCTTGGTGTTTTGTGTAGATCGTCGCTTCAGTCTTGGCCTCCATCTTCACAGGGTCTTCTCCCTGTGAGTCCCCTTTGCGTCCGTGTCTCAGTGATCCTCCCCTTTCTCTTAGAAAAACACCAGTCATTGAATTTAATCCCCACCCTCAACCAGAATGACCTCATCTTAGCTTAACTGATCATATCTGCAGAGACCTCTTTCCCAATAAAGTCACAGGCGGAGATTCTGGGGGTGTGTGAATTTTGGGGGACGCATTTAACCCAACACAGCCCCCATTCCTTGAGCTCTCTTTTTTATATATGACCTCACTGACTCTTCCTGCACCCTAAAGAAGTGGCTATTGTCTTCCCCATTGTAGAGTCAAGGCAGCTGAGGTTCAGAGGGGGCACTTCACTTGCTCTAGGACACACAGCTTCTGTAAGCGGGTCACAGTGCCCTCCGGAGAGAACCTCTGCTCCAGATCTACGCCCCCTCTGGGGGTGGAGGGGGTCTTTGCTGGGGGGACTGGGTCCTGCCTCGCAGGTCTGACGGGGAGGTTCAGGGTCATAGGTGAGAAGAGTAATGAAGACCACAGGGATTCAGTGCACGTTCTGGGCGCTCCTGCATGGGGTGTCTCATTTGTCCCCCATCCCCTGCCCTGAGGAACCCACACTGAGAAGTGGGGGGGATGAGGTCATGAAAGCCTAGCACCTGCTTTGTACCTGGACTATCTGTCATTTCGCAAAAGAAAGTCTACGTCATCTGGTCCTCCAGGCCACAGCTTTGGCCTGGGTTCCCCAGAAGGCAGGGCCTGAAACAAAGACTTCAGCGCAAGTACCCGATGGGGAATGTGAGCCCAGGGAGGAGGGAGAGGCTTGGGGAGGAGGGGAAGCCCCTGTGAAGATGTGTCACCAAGTTGGCCACTGCTCTCTAGGGATGATGTTTGCTCAAACCCATAGGACAGGGGTGGTGTTGTGTGAAGCTTGTCTGAAGACCGTCCCTGTGGGCCAAGAGGCCCCAGGCATCCGTCCCCATCGGTCAGAGGCTTGCCCCTCGGGGAGTTCTCTGTCCCTGAACGTTTGGGGTGCAGATGCATGAGCTCCGCGTGGGCTTCCACTGTGCAGGGTCTGCTGAGAGGTTCCCAGGCAGCAGCTGCACAGGGCGGGGCCCAGCCTAAGCGAGGCCCCGCCCTGCGGCCCGTGTGCGGAGCTGCGACAGAGACAGCAGAGCCCACCGGCATCTGAAGTGCTCGAGTGTCCAAACGGCAACTCCGAGGAGGTGGCGATGGGGCTGGGACCAGAGATGAGAGTGATTCCGACTGTGCCTGCCCATCTGAGCCACCTGTGAGGAATCCTTCCAGAAAGAACACATGGTTGTGGCTTTTACTGGTCACGTCTTGACTTTTGGGGAGATCTGGGGTCAGGCAGTGTGAGCTTGGCTGGGTTCTGACCCCAGTTCAATACCCCTGAGCATAGTTGTCTTTTTTTTTTTTTAGATTTATTTTTATTGTTTTTTGACAGACAGAGAGAGATACAGAGAGAGAGGGGAGGGCCCAGAGCAGTCTCCATAGTTGACAGCATTAGTTTTCCATATAGTGTCACTCCACAGGTGGGTGCGGGGCTGTGCAGGACAGGAACTGGGCCAGGAGCCTCCCACATAGATCCCGGCAAGAACTGAACTGGGAGCACACCCCAGTTCAGCATATGGGTCCACATGGGCTGGGGCTGAGATTCGATCCTCAGGCTCCAGGGCTGCAAAGCAAGTGCTTAACCTGCTGAGCCATCCCGGCTTCCCTAGTTGCTTTTTTTCAATCTTGGAGATGTTTCAGGCTGGCTTGCCTGCTGAGAAGTAAAGGGGCTGGACTCAGACTTGGGCCTGTCAGACTTCCGGTTCTGGACCTTGCTCCATTTGCCCTGATGTCAGAGGACAGGAGGGGTCCCAGGGAGCTCGGAGGAGCACTCTCACCTCCTCCATCACTCCCACTCTCACCCCTGCCCTGATGGCTCAGCCCCCTCGGCCCAGCCTCTGCGTCACACCTGTCACCCCTGCTCCTCGGGGTGACCAGATCCCTGCTGCACCAGAAGCTGCCCCCCTGTGCCCATGCTGGGGGGTCCCAGCCCCTCTGCCATGGTGCACTGCTCACGCTGCCCACACTGCCCATGCTCAGTGGCATTTCTGCCACCACTGCCTATTGTCACCCACCACCCAAGCTTGTCTTCCATGGCATCCACCTGCTACCATCAGTGCATGAAGTTCAAAGTCAAAATGAAATCTGCACCCCACCCCACTGGCCCACAACCTCCCCATGTCTGTAAAGAGACTTCCGGCCTCGCTCAGGACCGAAACCGTGACTCTTTTTCTCTCTCCCAACCCCACTCTACACCATCAGGAAACCTCAGCTGTGTTCCCAATTCACCCCAACTCCGCGCACACCTCCCCCACCCCCACCCCGCCACCTCTCTCTGGCCCAAGGCCCCCCGAGCTCCTGAGTGAGTGACAGCAGTGGCTTCTCCGCTCTTGCCCTGTGCTCCCTGCATGCCACACAGTTGCCGCGTGGTCCTCTGAAAGCTCAAGGCACGGCCTGCTTCTGTGCATGGCCCCCAGCATCTCCCAGCTGACTCAGCACGAGTCACAGCCGACACTGATGCCACACGCCCCCTGTTCCTTTCTGACCCAGCTCTGCTCCTCCTCCCTCCTCAGGGTCTTTGCATTTGCTGTACCCTCTGCCTGGAACTGTCTCCCCCTACGTGGGTGGCTCCCTCCTCACTCCGCTCAGTTAGTTGCTCCAATGTCACCTCCATGGCACTTCCTTTTGGCCATCCTGCTTGTAAGCTCTTTGTAACACCCACTCCCTCCCCTCATTCCCTGCTCTGATTTTTCCTGGAACACCACTGAACTGATCATACGCTTTGCTTAGTCGTTTTGTTTCAGGCCTGTCCCTTGCTAACTAGAATGTGTGTGCACAGGAACAGCGATATGGGTCTGGGTTGTTCACTGTTGTATTTCTAGAACCATGCCTGCTGCTTGCTGCGTGGCAGGGCCCGGGACTGCTTCCCAACGTCCTGCCTCCAGCTGTGGGCACGGCCTAGGCTGCACTCCCTTGGGCACAAGTTGTACTTGCTGCACAAACAAAACCTGGGACCCACGCTGGGCTCACTGGCCAAGACTCAGGCCCTCGCCTGCTGTGTGCACTGGGCTTAGTTCCCTGCATCATCGTGGTAGGTCTCTGTAGCCAATGCCCATTCACCCAGGGGCTCTGCCCTGGCCAGCTGCAAATTGGCAGAGCTGTATTTGGCCACTTCTCCTGTAATCCAGGTCGTGTGTCAGAGGCTTCTCTGGGTTCCACCACTGCCTGATGCCACTGGGTGGTCAGGGCATCCTAGGGATTACCTGCTACTGGGTCCTTCATCTCTATCACTCCCAGGAGAGCCATGGACATGGCAGGGTTGAGGGGAGGGTGTCATAGACCAATTCAGGGAGGCCCGACTGTGTGCCATGTGCCCAATGTTTCCTAACACTAACCCATGGGATGCGGGTGCCGCCATCAAGCCATCCGCCCTATGAGCCACAGAGAGCCGAACAACGCGCCCAGTGGGCCCAGCAAGTGTGAGGCGGAGCTGGGAGTGAACCCAGGCGTCCTGCTGCCAACACGCGCGGTGCAGAGAGGTGGGGGCGGGGCTTAGAGGTGAGGGCGGGGCTTCTAGCTGAGGTCTGCTGGACAGGGGCTGCTGCAGGATCTGCTTGTGTCCCCAGAGCCACCTGCAGGCCACTGAGGACGAGGTGTGAACAGAGGCTGGGGTGGGGGTGGAGTTATGTTCAGCTCATTCAGGACTTTCTAGATGAGGGGTGTCCAACCTTCTGGCGTCCCTGGGCCACACTGGAAGAACTGCCTTGGACCACACATAAAGTACCTAGTACTAATGACAGCTGATGAGTTAAACAACAATTGCAAAAAAAAAGTGTCATCATGTTTTAAGAAAGTTTATGAATTTGTGTGGGGCCGCATTCAAAGCCATCCTGGGCCATATGCGGCCCACGGGGCACAGGTTGAACAAACTTGTTCCAGATGCTCCCAGGGACTCAGCTAGGCGGGGCTTCTCCATGCCCTTCCAGCTCTGCCCTTTGGGTTCCATCTGCTTCTGAAATGTGGGGGCTGCCGGGGCTGGGGGAAGCCCCCACACCGTGGCCTGGTCCGCTTGGGTTTGGCTTGGCCTTCTCCTCCCACTGCCGAGGGAGCTGACCACCCAGAGCGTGCATGCCACCTGTGGGCAAGGGCAGGGCTGCACAGGGCGTGGCCAGTGCCACAGGGACACAGACAGGGAGAGGTTGGGATCACGTAGTGGCTGGGGATGCAGCAGGCAGTACTAGGCACACCCCTAACAGCCAGCATGCGTCCCAACTAGACCAAGTCAGGGACACAGTGCACTGTGGGGAGGGACCGCAGGCAGGACTAGAGATGCGGTGGGACAGTCCCTGAGGATCCAGCAGTGTGGACAGGGCTGTGGGGAGCCTGGCCTGGCCTGGAGCTGTCCCGGTCCTCCCCTCTCCAGTCCTCAGTCTCTGAGCCTGCCCCGCCCTGCCCCACGCAGCCCTGCGTCCCTGGCCCAGGGCCAGGCCCTGTTCCTCATGCTCAACAGCCGCTGCCACCGTCTGACACGCCTTTGAAATCTTATCTCTGATCTTGTTCTCTGTTTCCTCCCTGTCCAGGCCTCATCTGTCTCCTGCCTCCCACCCCCACCACCTGCTTCCCATCTGTGCCCCCCCAGCTCCTTGCTCTCCCCGCTCGTTGGCCACCACCTTCTCCTGTCTGTCCTGTCCTGTCCTGTCCAGCCCTTCCGGGGTGGAGAGTTCAGAGCTGTGGGTTAGGACCCTGACTCCTGAGTGCCCAGGGCCCCGGACCTCAGACCTGTCATCTGTCATCGGTCCTCCTTCCCTCCACTGGAGACACAGGTGACAGGCCTTAGGCTGGCCCTGACCCAGCCCTTGGGCCCATCGGGTCCCCAGTCAACCCCTCCAGCTACCTGAGCTGGGCTGCTAGGGCTCCCCTCCTCCAGGCAGCCTTCCTGGCCCTCCCAGCAAAGGCCATGCCTCCCTCCTCAGAGCTTGCCCAGCCTGATGTGTCCCTTGGCCTCTGCCTGGACCACATGGGTCACAGCAGCCTGGGGTTCTGCCTCCACTTCAGTCTGTGACCTCCTCAAGGGCAGGGACAACTCCACTCTGCATTCTTTACAGATGGGGAAACTGAGGCTGGGTGAGCAGATGCACCATCTCTGGTTCTTCCCAAGTCGACCTCCAACCCACCCTTCAGGCCTGGGCACCCATGGGGCCCCCTCCAGTGAGGTTGTCCCGACTGCCTGACCTAAGCTGGCTCCCTGCCGCCCCCCCCAACTGCCCATCCTCCACCCCTGCACCCCGACTGCATTGCCTTTGGGCTTCACCTCCTACCTCACACAGGAAACAGATGGGAACACTCATCTTTCCAGGCACCAAGGGGCAGCCAACGGTGGCCCAATCTGGGGGCCCACAGTGCCCCGGGGCCCCGACAGAGCCCCTCAGATCCCAGCCCTCCCACTTAGTCGCTGAGAGCTCACAGGCAACTTCCTTGTGTCTGGGCCTCCGTTTCTGCATCTGTCACTTGCCCGGGAGAATGCTACTGCTGCCTCGCTTGGGGTTGTTGTAAGAATGAGATGAGTTAATGATGTACGTGAAGAACTCGCAGCTGGCTCGCCCTGCCTTCCCACAGAGTAAGGGCCCCACTCCTAGCTCCCAGGTGTTGTGGACACAGTGGCAACAAACATACAGCAGCAAAGTATATACTCGAACGCGAGGAGCACCCGCATTGTGTATCACTAGTAACGGTTATCGGTCACTCCTGTGGCCGTGGTCCAGGCCCCTCCCAGTGCTTTACAAACCGTCTTTTGAATCTTCTAACATACTTGGAGGTGTGGACTCTTACTTCCATCCTCCAGGAGAGCTGAGCGAGACGCTGAGGGCAGACACCCATCCAGGTCACACCGCAGTACGCAGGAGGCTGACAGTGGGGTTCGGGGCTGTGGGGTCCTGGCACCTCTTCAGCTCAGGCACTTCCCACTGGGTGACCTGGGACAAGTCTTATGCCCTCTCAGCCTTAGCTTATCCACCTGTAAAGTAGGGATAATAACAGGCCTTCCCCCACCAAGCTCCAGTGACACTTCGCTGACATTGAAGGGCTCACTCAATGATCACTCAATGAGTGGTGGCTGATAACAGAAGCTCGGATTGGGGTTTGCCTCGACCTGAACCTGAACCTTCTCATTCCTTCCGGGACGCATGTAGCCCCTTCCTGCTCTGCCAGGGACCATCAGCATCTGACGCCACGTGCACAAACCACGGGTTCTGGGCACGGGAGTTCTATAGCCCCATTTGGAAGCAAGTGGCGCTTGAGTCTCTTGGGTCATGAGCCTTTGTTGAACTTTTATGTGAGACACTCGTGTTTTCAAAGTCGAAACCTACGCCAGGCATTTTGCTGTTCATTAGGCTTGTTCTCCTCTGAATAATTGTACCCCTGGCTGATACCTCAATGGCTACGTGGCACAGGCCTGCCTGGGTGGCCAGTGAGCCTGTCACTGCCCTGGACCGTCTATGGCTCCCACTGACCACAGGGGCCAGCCAGGTGACTGAGCCAGAGGACAGAGCTGGAGCCCACAGACCTGAGCCCCTTCCTGGCTGTGGGACCTGGGGCTAGTGCTTATCTACCCCGAGCCTCAGTTTCCTCACCTGGGAAATGGAGACAATGTTCTCTACCTTTATAGGTTTGCCCAGAACCCAGGGATTTCGTGGGGCGTGGGACTGCCAGCTAAAACCTGGAAATCTCCAGGCCAAACCAGGGCACGCTGGCTACGCACAGGGTTGTTCTGAAGTTGAAAAGAGAAAATGCACGCAAAGCGCGTAGCCGGTACTTGGTCAAGAGGCTGGGGCCTCTGCACCGCACTTCACAGTTTACACAGCCCTTTTACTCTGTGATTTTACAAACCTCCGGGGAACTCTGCTTACCGTCCCTGCTTTAAAGATGAGCAAACCGAGTCCAGAGAGAACAGGCAGCGTATCCAGGGCCAGACAGGGTGGATGCAGGACTGGCTGAGTGTGACTTCGAATTCCATGGATGCAGGAACTCTCCCCTGTGTCATGAGAGGGTCATGGCTAATGTTTCCTCGCAGGGCCTGTGACCTTGAGGGAAGCCCTCCCCCACCCCAACTCTCCCCATGTCACCTCAGGGTGGCGAAGGCTGGAAGGGGGCACGGAGGTGCCTCGCAATGGGAAGGAGCAGGCTGTGCTGCTGCCTTCCTACCGACTCTCACTCAGCCGAGCTCCTCGGCTGCCACTGTCCTGTGTGTCCTTGGACAAGTCACTTTATCTCTTGGGCCTCAGTGTCCTCGTCCGTAAAAGGGGCATAATCGCAGTACCTATCTGGCAGCATTTTTCTAAGAAGTCAATGAGGTAATTTAGGAAAGGGCGTAGCCGAATTCCTGCTCTAGGAAGCACACAGCGCCAGCTAACAATGAAGATTACGACGATAAAGAACACAATCCACAACAAGTTCTCCCCTCCAGGGGCCCAACCAATCCTCAAAACAGCACTAGCGGAGGCGTGGCCGTGATTCTCCCCATCTTCCAGATGAGGAGACTGAGGAGGAAGGTCAGGGGAGGACATTGCCCACCTCTGATCTGGAAGTGGGAGGCGGCTGGGCAGCCTGGCAACAGGACCAGACAAGCGCTGAGTCCGCCGGCCCCTCTGCCTCACAGCCTGTCAGCCTGTTGCCCTCCTGAGCCTTCCTCAGAATGGACTTTGTCCTTCTGGCGTGACCCAGAACCCCCTCCTTTCATTTGCCACCCTCCAAAGTTGTTTCTCTTTTCATTGTACTTATCCCGATCAGAAATCCAATTATTGTTGTTGTTTTTTCTTACTATCCATTTCTCCCCCCAGAATGTAAATTCCCACAGCGCAGGGACTTCGTCTTTATGCCACAGCACATTCCCCAGGGCCTCCTTCACCCCCTGCGGAATGCTTGACTATCTTCTCAGGACTGGGAGAGGGCGTGGGTCCCTTAGCGCCACCTGTGATGTAGTGCCCCACGGTAGCCAGAAGATGGCAGCAGAGAACAAGGTACCTGATGGGTGGAGCCCAGGTGACCCGACAGGTTTGACCTTAGAAGGGATCCGCGTGCGCGCGCACTGCTTCCTCCTCCCTCGATCCACTGCTCAGGCCTGCAGACCCCAACCAAACAGAAGGAAAACCTGTGCAATAACACACAGTAACAGCTAGCTTCGATTAACCACAAAAGCGGTGCGTGCCAGGCATCACATGTGCATCATCTCATTGAGTTCTCACAGTAGTCCTATTGTCAACCTCGTTCTCAGACAAGACAACCGAAGGACAATAACATGCCCCGGTCACACAGGCAAGGAGGAGTCAAAGCTAGTAGGCAGAGTGTTCCCACAACACCATGCGATCAGGCCTCTGAGCTTCAGCTGTCCCTCCGTGGACTGAGAGGGCTACCCCAGCAGGAGGCGAGGTCCTCCTCACTGGAGGTGTGCAAGGTGTGACAAATAAGCACCCACCAGAGAAGGTGTGGGGTGTACCAGATGCCTAAAGACACTCCTGGCCAGGCAGGACCGGCTGTATAATTTTGGGGGTGCAGTGCAAAATAAAAATGTAGGGCCCTCTGCTCAAAAATTAGGAATTTTAAGATGACAACCGCCAAGCATTAAGCCAAGCGCAGGGTCCTGCGCATGTCCAGGAAGCCGGGCCCTGTGGGTCTGGGGAAGGTGTGTGAGGGGCAGGTCTCGGGAGCCCTGGGAGGTCACTAGCCCAGCTCTGCAGGAGTCTGAGGAAAAAAGTCCCCCTCGTCATGTTTCTCCCCTTTAAGAGGACCCCGCCTCCCTACACCTTTTATCTTCCTTTTCTGTCAGTGATTTATCCCCACGTGCATGGCTGGGGCGACCTCAGAGGCGCAAGTCCCGTTTGATGGTCCATGAATCTTTGCTTTGCGGATCCTCGGGCCACTCTCCACGCGGCCGGGTGGACCCACCACTTCCTTTCTGCCAAGTGAGGATTAGGAAGCCATAAAACAAGGAACCCAAACCTCCGGCCGGGAGAGCAGGCACATGGGCCTCAGATGCGCTGGCTAGCTGGCAGGAGATGGATGGGGGCTGCAGGACGCGAGCCCCAGAGGGGGACCCCTTTCCTTGGGGGCCACTATTTCAAGTCTTCCTGGTCCAGCTTGGGGCCAGAGCTGGTCAGGGCCACCCCCCCGGGAGAGAAGGTCTGACCTGAGGCCAGAGCTAGAGGTGGTCCTGGCTGGGCAGGGAGTAAGAGAGCCCGGGCTGAGCTGAGTGTGAGGAGCCTGGTCGCGCTCATGTGGGAGGAGCTGAGCACCCACTATGTGCTGAGCACTTAGTGTGTCTTGTTCTCACGTCTCGCAGGGTTGCTCCCATCTGAAGGGTGTAGATGAAGAACTCGGGGTTCATTTGTGCTAAGGTCACACAGCCAGGATGTGATGAGGCTAGAATTTGAACATAGTCGAATAGATAACGGAGCTCTACCTCAAAGAGAAGTTTTAATACCGTAATGTTTGAAAAATATCATTTCTTGAATGTTACCTATTGTTAAAAAATCAGGGGAAGCCAGGGTGGCTCAGTGGGTTAAGCCCTCACTTTGCAGCGCCGGGGATCGAATCCTGGCCCCAGCCTGTGCGGAACCATATGCTGAACTGGGAGCTCCCCCAGTTCAGTTCTCTCTCTGTCTCTGTATCTCTCTCTCTTTCTCTCTCTCTGTCAAAAATAAATAAATAAAAAATATATATGAAAAAAAATCAGTTATAAAAGGCATGTGGAACCAAATTCAAAAGTGATATAAAATAACTAAAGATTATGCCTTCCTCTCTCCTCCTCTATTATCCCTAGCACCCCTGCTTTCAATTCTTTTGAGCACAGACCCAGAAGTGGGATTCCTGGATCGGATGGCAGCTCTATTTTTAATTTTCTGAGGAACCTCCATACTGTTTTCCACAGCGGCTGTACCCCCAATAGGGCACAAGGGCCCCCGTTTCTTCACGTCCTCACCAACACCTGGTTTCTGTTGGTGGGTTTCATAATAGCCGTCTTGATGGTGTGACGTGGTATCTCACTGTAGTTTTGATTTGTGTTTCTCTAGTGATCCTTGATGGCGAGCATCTTTTCATAGGTTTATTGGCCAATCCTTTGGAGAAATTTTTATTCAAGTCTTTTGCACACTTTTGAATTGTATTGTTGGTGTTCGTAGTATTGTGTGTGTGTGTGTGTGTGTTGAGTTTTAGTGGTTCTCTATATATTATGGATATTAATTCTCTTTATCAGATATTTTATTTGTAAATATATCCTCCCATTCTGTGGGTTGACTTGCTACTCTCTTGATGGTGTCTTTCTTTCTTTCTTTTTTAAAAATGATTTATTTTAAGTTTTGACAGAGAGAGAGGCAGAGAGAGAGAGAGAGAGAGAGAGAGAGAAGGGGGAGGGCCCAGAGCAGTCTCCATAGTGGTACATCATTAGTTTTCTACATAGTTTACTTCCACAGGTGGGCACTGGGCTGCACAGGGCAGGAACCTGCTGGGGACCTCCGACATGGGAAGCTCACCCCGGTGAGAACCGAACTGGGGGCTTACACCCCAGTTTAGCATATGGGTCTGCATGGGGTGGGGCGGGAATTCAATTCTCAGACTCTGAGGCTGCAAGATGAGCAACCAACCCGCTAAGCCAAAAGGCATCCCCGTGATAGTGTCTTTTGCTGTATAAATATTTTCAATTTTGATGAAGTCTAGTTTGTCTATTATTTTTCCTTTGTTGCCTATGTGTTGGTGTCACATACAAGAAATTACTGCCAAATCTATTGTTGTGAAGCGTTTGTCCTATGCTTTCTGTTTTACATTTAGGCCATGGATCCATTTTGAGTTAATTTTCGTATATGGTGTTTTAGGGGCAAACGTCATTGTTTTGCACATGGCTATCCAGTTTTTCTAGCACCACTGTTTGAAAAAAAGACTGTCTTTTCTTCATTGATTAGTGTTGGCATTCTTGTCCAAAATCATTTATTTCTGGATCCTCTGTTCCATTCGTCTGCATGTCTGTATGCCAGTACCACACTGTTTTGATTAATGTAGTAAGTTTGTAGTATGTTTTGAATTCAAAAAATATGAATCCAACTTTATCCTTATTTTTCAGGATTAATTTGCCTATTTGGGGTCTCTTGAGATTCCATATGAATTTCAGAATGAGCTTTTTTAATTTCTGCCCCTCAAAAAAAAAAAAATCACTGGGACTTTGATAGAGATTGCATTATGTATGTAGATTACATTAGGTAGTACTGACATCTTAGCCACATTAATTCCTCCAGTCCATGAACATGGATGTCTTTCCATTCGTCTTCTTGAATTTCAGAAATGTTTTAAAGTTTTTACTTCACAAGTCCTTCACCTCCTTGGTTGAGTTATTCCGCAGTGTTTTATTCTCTTTGCTGCTTGTAAATGGAATTGTTTTCTTAATTTCCTTTTCAGGTTGCTCATTGCTAATGTTCAGAAATGCATCTGATTTTGGGGTGTTGATTTTGTATCCTACTACTTTGCTGAAGTTGATGATTAATTCTAACCATGGTTTTTGTGGGATTTTAGGGTTTTTCTACACATAGGATCATATTATCTGTAAGCAGATATAATTTTTCTTTCATTCCACTTGGGTGCCTTTTATTTGTTTTTCTTGCCTACTTGCTCTGGCAAGGACTTCTAGCACTATGTTGAATAGAAGTGGCAGAAGCAGTCTTCCTTGCCTTGTTCCTGATCTTCAAGGAAAAGCTTTCAAACTTTCACCATTGGGTATGTTGTTTCCTATGGGTTTCTCATGTCTGCCCTTTATTCTGTTAGGTAGTTACCTTCTACCCTGTTTCCCCGAAAATAAGACAGTGTCTTATATTAATTTTTGCTCCCAAAGATGTGCTAGGTCTTAATTTCGGGGGGATGACTTATATGTATTTCAGCGAGAAGCAAAACTGTAAGTAGGTCTTATTTTCGGGGGATGTCTTACTTTAGGGGAAACACGGTATCTCTAGCTTGTTGAGAGTTTTCTTTTTTTTCCATCATGGAAGGGTGTGGAATTTTGTCAAATGCTTTTCTGCATCAATTGATCATGTGGTTTTCTTTCTTTATTCTGTTAATGTGGTGTGTTACATTGATTGATTTTCATAGACTCGATTAGCCTTGCATTCTAGGAATAAAATATCAAAGAATATGATATTGGACTCGAGGTTCAGTATCATAGATGTGCTTGCCTGTTTAATATCAGCTGCTCCTGTTATGCTGAGCTCACTGCAGGCAGGGAGCTGGCTGACTTTGTGCATCACAGCTTCCCCAGCAGCACGCGCAGGCTCAGCATGAGTAAGGGCTCACTAAGCACTAAATGAACGAATGAATGAGTGAATAGAAAAATGAGAGAAAAAAATAATGAACCCAAATTGATAACCATACAAGATTACAGGGAATTCATTTTTCTTTCTTATGCTCTTCTTTTATACATGTTTATCCTGATTTGATTTTATAATCAAGTAACAATCAAATATACCTTCTTGTAATGATAGATGAGAGACGGCTGTGGGTGCTGAGAGGCCACGAGGTTGAAAGGCATGGCATCCGGGCGGGAAACCTGGTGAGGGGGCAGCTGGGATGTCCAGGTGGAGGATGGTGCCAGAGGGGTGTGTGCACAAGGGGGCACGGGGCCCAGAGCCTCAGTTTCCTCCTCTAGAACACCCGGCTAATGGCACTCCTGTGCTTAAAACACAAAGTTCAAATTCAAACAGCTACCATTTCCGAAGACCTCCTCCAAGCCCCCCCATTCCCAATTGAGGACCGTTGTCTTCACTTTCCAGGGGGAGAAACTGAAGCATGTGGTCCATTCACATCCTAGCTCAGCCCTAATAGTAACACAAGCTGTGTGGCCCACAGCAAGTGGTTTGGGAACCTCAGTGTTCTTATCTGTATATTGGGAATCACAACAGTCCCAACTTCTGGGGGTGTTGTGTGAGGTAAGTAGGATTGTGCACATGAAGCTCAGCACTTACCGACCAAACGGACCAGCATGTGTGGGCTGCCCGTCATCACCGTTACCAGCAGAGCTGAGGTCACCTCCCAGGATCAGACAGCAAACAAGTGGCCGAGCCAGTATCCAGCCCAGGCGTCTCTGACCCCAGAACCCAGCTCCTGGCTCTCCCGTGCTCAGCAAGAGCGCTGCATGGCAGGTGCCTGCCAGGGCGTCAGAGTGCTGAGTGTGAGGGGCTTCTGTCCAGAGCAGCGTGCCATGGGGAGGGGTCAGGGGTTCTGGCCCCGGGGGGGATTTCGAGCCCCTGTGTCCAGTGCAGCAAGCGGGTTCCCAGCAGCCAGCGCGCCGCTAATGGGCCTCCCTTCATAGCAATGCGCGGCGATAACAGACAGATTTAATTAAAAAGAACACACATCCTCCTCTGCAGGGTGGCTGCAGCCAGGGTGTGGGGCCTGCAATTAAAACTTAGCTCCATAAAGTCAGCGCCCAGGCGTGGGTGCCCGGAGCTGCCGGGTTTTCTAAAAAGGACACCCCCTCCCTTGCATGCCCACGTTATTTATCGCATTAATTTTGTCCTCTGGCCGCAGCATGAACCAACCCGGAGCCCCCCAGCCCTGACCCTGACGTGCCTCCCGCTTCTAGGCTGTGCCAGGCACACACTCGCTTCCTCCTGGGAGGAGCGCGGCTGTGGACGCCAGCTATGAACGAGTGGGACCGGGCGGGACTCAGCCTGGCTTTGAGCGATCCGGCTAGAGACTCAGCCCTTCCAGATCCGTTTCTGCAGCAAGAAATGGACATAAGCTGACCTGGCCCCCGAAGTGTTGGCTGTTACTATTGTCGGATGGAGCCCAGGAGGCCTTGGCAAGAGGAAGGCTAGGCTGGGGTGTTTGGGGAGGCTCGGGCTGGCCCCCTCAGAGTCATAGATGCAGCAATTTAGAGTGGAGACTGTGGAGGCCACAGGATCCAGGTTTGAATCCTGATTCTGCCACTTCCTAGCTGTGTGGACCTGGGTGAGTGACTTCCCTCCTCCTGTTTTCTCACCTGTGAGACAGGAATGATAACAGAAGCTTCTGTGTAGGGTTGCAGTTGGAGGAATCCACGTGCCGGGCACACCGGGTGGCACAGAGTAGAAGCTCACACGGCATGGGCTTGCATGCTGTGGCCCACGGGGATGATGCTTAAGGCTGAGTGGGGAGGTCACTGACGTCTGGTTTTCTGGCCTGGCTCCAGGCAGAGTTTTCATGGAGGACCTCAGACCAGCCCCCAGAAGCCACAGGGTCCTCCCACCCCACGTCTTGACACCCCAGGTGTCTGCCGCTGTCAGGCCGGGGACAGGGGCTGCCGCCTTGCGATCAGATGGATGGCCTGATAGCAGGGCCTGTGAGACAAAGCTATCGGAGACGTCGACAGGATACTGAATGGGCTTCTCTGAGCAGGCGGGCACAGAGCGGGCGGGCGCAGAATTGCATTCGGCTCAGATTTAATTAAAAAGCCTCAAATCTTTCTGATAATCCTCCCAGCAACGGCTGGAGCAGGGCTTGAAGCAGGCTCCCTGGCAACGGTGCATCTGCTGATAAAGAACTTGAAGGGGAGGACACAGGGAGCCCCCGCGGCTGGCCCAACATTACTGCTATCAGCCCGGCCCATCACCCAGTCAGAGAGGGGCAGCTCCCACCCACATCCCAAAGAACTGCCCCCTCCCCCCAGCCCCCAGCACACAGGAGCTGCTTTATTCCTGGGCAGCCCCCGGCCTGGCATTCACACCCTCTTCCCCTTCAGCTGCCCAGCTCTTGCCGCGTCCCTGGCGCACATTGGCACGGAGGCTGGGGGGCAGCATGTTGGTGCTGCGGAATGGGCAGGCCTCTGCGGTGCCCACCTGCATCTGGAGGGGAAGGTGAGGCCAGGCACTGGGTCCTCAGTGGTATCTCTCCCCTCCCACCTCTCAGCCTCTGCTGTGCTGGTCCCTCTGCCCATCCTCCCCACCTCTGGATTTCAACTTGTACCTTCAAGCCCCTGGACTCTGATTTACATACGTGACCCGGGCACCCAGTTCTGGCAGAAAGCAGGGGCTCAAGGAATATCTATCTGATGATTGATTAATTGAATGAATGAATGAATGAATGAGTTAATGAATGAAGTACGTGCACAAGCCTGACCTTGGTACAGGGGCTACTCTACCCGTTTATACTTATCACCAGGCCAGGAACCTGGCAGGCCAATGACTCGCTTTTCCTGTGCCTCAGTTTCCTTTTCTGCACTATATCAGGGGCAGCCATCAGGAACGTAGCCCACCCTTCCTGGGGAAGGAGTGTGAGCCCCGCCAGTTCATCGCCCCCTGCCCCCCACCCCTCGGTCACTGCTCAGTAAGGGCCGAGGAGAGCTCCATGGTGCATCCAGCACAGCCCGCCCGGCTTCAGCTCCCCCTGCCTGCCGGACGGCTGGGCTGAACTGTCCTTTTCTCTCGACCCTGCCTCACCCTGGAAACGGTTACAAGGGGAAGCCGGGACGGCTCAGTGGGTTAAGAGCTCACTTTGCAGCCCCGGGGACCGAGGATCGAATCCTGGCCCCGGCCCGTGTGGACCCATATGCTGAACTGGGGAGTGTCCCCAATTCAGTTCTCATCAGGGTGAGACCCCGGCCCAGTTCCTGCCCTGTGCAGCCCCGCACCCACCTGTGGAATGAAACTATGTGGAAAAGCCAATGACGTGCAACTGTGGAGACTGTTCTGGGCCCTCCCACTTCTCCCTGTCTCTGTATCTCTCTCTCTTGTCAAAAACAATAAAAATAAAATAAAATATGTAACAGTTCACATTGTTTAAGGTTATTTATAGACAGAACAGTGAAGTCCCAGTTCCCACCTCCACCTCCACCTCCATAGACCACCACTGCTATCGGCTTCTGGGGTGTCCTCCGTGAGTTTCTTCATGCACCTATATGTATAGATGTGATTGTAAGGTGCAAACTACACCTGCTGGGAGTGAGGTGTGGTGGGGAGGATACTGGGAAGGCACAAGAGCTCTTGGGAGGTTATGAGACCCCGTATGCCGGGGCATCAGGTGCTGAGCCCAGCTGGAGAAGCTTGGGGTACAGGTTGGGTCAGGTGAGGTGCAAGGGAGAAGGACCAGAGCCTCCATGGGCCAGGACTAAGCCAGGATGTCACCCCTATTCCAAGATGAGGTTCCTGAGCCATTTGAGATTCTGTGAGGGTCAGGAAGCCCCCACGGCCTCCGTGTGCGTATTGGACGAAGACCGGCTTTTTCCAAATGGGTGCTTGACTGCTGGTTATTCCCAAGTGAGCGTCCTTCGTGCGCCAGCTGCTGTGGGAGGTGAGAGGTACTAAGGTTAGTGCCAGCCTCCCTGGGCACAGGAACTGGATCTGTAAGAGAGGATGGCTCTAGAGCATGCTGCAGAGCATCTGTCTCCAGGATAGATCAGCAGCTTCAGGGCTGAAGGTGGTCTGCCCAGGCTTGGGCTGGGAGGCATGATTAGAGTTCAGGCAGGTGAGGCATTGTCCTGAGACCAGGGCAGCTGTGGGCTCTTTGTAGACCCTGCTTGTTAATTGGGGGAGGGGGTGTCTCTGAATGCAAATTCAGGATTGGCTTCCATGGGTTGGAAGGTGCCAGGAGACAAAGTGGGGGGCATCCCAGACTGGGGAGCTGTGCAAATAACAAAGATGTGAAGGGGCCACATCTATTCCAGGCAGGAAGAGTGGGAAGTTTAGTGGGAGGTGGAGGGGAATGGGGTTCAAGGGAGATGGGTGCCATGTGACTTTGGATCGGTACATTGAGGCCAGGGTCAGAGAGGCCTTGAACACTGCGTGTCAGCAGGGCAGTGGCACTGAGCCAGGTCTGTGGGCTGCCCTGGTGCCCCACTGGGCTCCCCTGCTGACTCCAGAGCACCTCCAGGGAGCCAGCCCATTTGGGCCGTGACTGTTTTCAATAAGCTTCCAGGTGAGTCTGATGCTTGTTTGGGATGGAAATTAGGACTGCGGGGAAGGGACGCTAGGGAGAGAGCCTTTAGTAGGGGTGTGTCCCGGGCAGAGGGCGCCCCTCCAGCCTGTCTTCCACAATGTCACCAGACCTCAACTGCTTGGCCCTTTGACCAGCCCATTAGTCACTCATTTTATAGAGAAATGATTAGCTTTTTGTTCTCTTAATTAGAAAAGTTATGAAAGTAATACACACACAATACCTAGTTATTAAAAAAACTTTAGGGAAAGATGACAAATAGAAGGAAATAAAAACCATCCATAATCCTCTCATCTAGGGACTGGCATCATTTAAGATACCTATTAACATATATCTTCCAGGAATATGCATTTTGATCTATCCAACAAATGTTTATTAAGCCCAGCAGTGAGATGAGGCAATAAAAAAGACAGGAACAGACCACACACACACACACACACACACACACACACACACACACCCCTCTTTGAAAAAGATAGTGTCATGTTATTTGTGCTGTTTAGTACCCTGATAATTTTTGACAACTTCTCCCATTAACAATTACCCATTGTTAATAGTATTTTGGGGGCACCTTTTCAGAATTTTTATGCATGTAAATATATATTTTCCCCACCAGTACAAATATATGTGTACATACTGCTTGGCATTTGCTTTCTGTACGTAATGCTGGGCTCGGAGATGGTTCCATATCAGCACACAAAGGTCTCCCTTATTTTTTCCATGCTGCTTAGGATGGATGTGCAACCATTTATTTAGCCATTTCCCTAAATTTGTAGCTTTTCTCCAATTGTTCACATGTATACAAACAGTGGTTCATTGAATGCTTTTGCATCTGGAACGCGTCTATTTCTTCATGACAATGTCCTAGAAACAGAAACGCTGGGTAAAAGGTTATGTATATTTGAAAGGCTATTAGTGCCTATTGCCTCCAGCAGGGCCATGAGGGTGCTGCTTTCCCTGCATCCTCACCAGCACTGGGTGTTATCATTCTGTTGAATCTTCACCAATTTAATAAATAAAACATGCTATTTGGATATTATATTCGTTATTGTTTTTGTTTGTTTTTTTGAGTAGTGGTGAGGTTGGGTAACTTTTCTTACATATATGGACCATTTCTATTCCTTCTTTTCTGAATTATCACTATCATATATATTTTTTTCACTATCATATATATATATATATATATATTTTTTTTAGATTTATAAGAGATACTTATATGTAAATATATTCACTCTGTCATATATCTAGAAAATACGCCTCCTCCCTCCCATTTAGAGTGTGTCTTTTATATTTGGCTCACTTGGAATATACCAAATATTTTATAATTTTATGTAGTTAAATATAGCAATTAAAACTTTTTTTTATTGTTAAATTTATTGGGATGACATTAGTTGGTAAAAATTACATAGGTAGGGAGATGCATATTAAAACCACAATGAGATACCACCTCACACCTGTTAGAATGGCTATAATCAAGAAGACAAGGAATAACAAGTGCTGGAGAAGCTGTGGAAAGAAAGGAACCCTCATACACTGCTGGTGGGAATGTAAACTGGTACAACCACTGTGGAAGGCTGTATGGAGATTCCTCAAAAAATTACGAATGGAATTGCCACATGACCCAGCCATCCCTCTTCTGGGTATCCACCCAAAAAACCTGAAAACCTCAGTCCACAAAGATACATGTACCCCAATGTTCATCACAGCACTGTTTACAGTGGCCAAGTCATGGAATCAACCAAAGTGTCCTCTGATAGACGACTGGATAAAGAAGTTGTGGTACATTTACACAGTAGAATACTACTCAGCAATAAGAAAAGATGAAATACAGCAACATGGATGGACCTTGAAAACATCTTATTAAGTGAAATAAGTCAGACTGAAAGAATCAAGAAAAATATGACCTCACTCATAGGAAGAATATAAAACTGAAAGTAACAAAGAAACAAAAACTCATGGACACACTCAGTGGTTTCGTGGTTGCCTGGGGGTGGGGGTGGGGAGGTGAGGGGGGAGGGCTGGGGGGCATGGGGAGGGGGCATTAAATGTAAAAATAAATAAATAAAAAAAATAAAATTTAAAAAAAGTAAAAAAAAAAAGAAAGCAAGGCTGAATGTCAACCCCCCCCAATAAATTGAATATAAAAAAAAGAAATACCAACATGTATTTACACATGTATTCATAAACACACAAAACATACATGCAGATATACATAAACTCAAAACTTCTAACAAATAGAAAATGCACTTGTGCAAAATCTGTTTTGCAAAAATACAGACAAAGGTAAAGCTAACCATCAAACAGTATGTTTGCTGATGATGGGAGGGGAAGGGGAATAGATTATGAGCTGAATAATGAAAAAGAAAGAGAAGGAAGAGAGGGAGGGAGAAAGCATGGGAAAAACAATTACATAGGTTTCAGGTGTACGATTCTCCATCACATCGTCTGTGTACTACATTGTGTGCTCACCACCCAGAGTCAGTTCTCTTTCCATCACCACATATTTGATGCCCCTCCCTTCTGCCCCACCCCCCACCCCCTTACCCTCAGGTAACCACTAACCAGGGGTCTTCAAACTATGGCCCGTGGGCTAGATGCGGCCCACGAGTCCCTCTCATTCGGCCCGTGGAGACCTTTTTATCTGAATAAAATAATATTAAATAAATAATTAAAAACAACATCTATGTTTTGATTCTTTATTTGGACCTCGAGTGTGTAGTCGGCCCCCAAACTGCTGTTTGATAGTTAATGAGGCCCGTGGGCTGAAAAGTTTGGAGACCCCTGCAAACTATTGACTGTGTCCATGAGTTTTTGTTTCTTTGTTACTTTCAGTTTTATATTCCACCTACGAGTGAAGTCACGTGTTTCTTGATTTTTTTCAGTCTGACTTATTTCACTTAAATGATGGTGACAAGGTCCATCCATGTTGTCACAAATGACTTTTAACTTTGTTTTTTGCCTGCGAGAATGGGATTTTCAGGAGAATGGGGATTTTACCTAGTTCACCTTGTAGCCTCAGCACTCAGAACATTATGTAGAACAGGCATGTCCAATCTGCAGCCTAGGACAGCTTTGAATGAGGCCCAACACAAATTCTTAAAACATTATGAGATTTTTTGGTGATTCTTTTTAGCTCATCAGCTATCATTAGCGTTAGTGTATTTTACGTGTGGCCCCAGTGTGGCCCACGGAAGCCAGAAGGTTGGACACCGCTGATTCAGAAGAACGTGCTCAATAAATGTAAGAAGTTCGGCGTCACTGGGCTCAGATCGTACCCGAGGAAGGAGATGAGGCTGGGAACCGACAGCAGCACCTGCTGGAGGCAATCGGGAGGCAGGCGAGGGTGACGAATGGTCATGTGTATGGTTGGGGATGGTCACACTGCCCATTGGGAGGGATGTGGACTGGAAACCAAGCAGGGTGAGTCACCCCAGTGCAGGTGAGAGATACGGTGAAGGTTGTGGGGTAGAAGACAGGGAGGAGGTAGAACTGATAACCAGGCCTCTGCGGGTGAAGATGCCATTCACTGAGCTGGAGAGTCCCAGAGGGAAGATTCTGTTCAGTGTGTGTCAAGTTCAAGGGGCTGTTGGGCATCCTAGTGGGGGTAGGAAGCCGGGGCGAGGCAGGTCTGGAACTCAGGAGAGAGGCTTGGGTTGCAGAGAGAGGTTTGGGGTTGGGGCTTGGGGAGCGCGACATTATCAGCACTGTTGCCATCATCACCACTCAGAATCTTCATCAAAGCAGCTTTGGGTGCTTAGTATGTACGAGACGCTGCACTCAAAGCTTAAGTACATTTCTTTCTTGACGCTTCTCTATAAGTCAGGGGGCATGGCCACGGGTCTCACAACCAGCTCTCTGGAGAATGAACAGGCCAGCCCTGATGTGCAGCTTGTCAGCTTCCATGGTGTGGATACTCCAGCCATGGTTGATTTCAAGCTGCCCACGTGATGTCACTGAACGAGGATCTGGGAAGAGATGCACAGCGCCCAGCATCACACCGTATTTCCGCCACAAATACAGTAGCCACAGATGACCTCAAGAGCATCGGGGATGGTAACGTGGTGTGAACTTACAGGAACTGATGAGCTTGGAGTACTCGTTACCTCTAAGTTGAATATCATTTACTTAATTGTAAGTTTGTATAATTTAATTGTTAACAATGGCTGTTTTAATTAAACATGATGAACCAGTCCCCCAAATTAATTCCTGAAAACTGAACAGGAGCCCCTTTGGAGCTAGCTGGTTTGAACCAATCCTGGCTCCGATCCCGTGGTCCAGATGCTGTCCTCAGGGTGGTCACCCAGCTGGTAAGTGGGAGAGCTGGGTATTCTTGAACAAGTAACGTCCTACCCTTGAGCCTCAGTTTCCTCATCTGTAAAACGGGGACAATAAAACATAGGTCCTGGGGTGCTGTGGAGACTTAACGAGTGAATGCTTATAGAGCACCTGACATACAGGAAATGCTTGACAAGTGGGAATCACCAGTGTGCTATCATTATTTTCATAACAAGAATGAACACGATCTTGCCTTCAAGGAAGTCACGGTCTAGTGCAGGGAGGGGGCCAGGCCTAAGACATGTTCACATTCATAGGATGCTGATCCAGGCAGAAAAGGAAAGCTTCCTGGAGGAGGCTACATTTGAGCTGGGTTTGGCAGGTTGGGAAGAAGTGGGTGGCTCATGGCGGTTGCGGGGAGACATTCCAGGCTGATGGTCTAACAAGAAGCAGAGGAGGGGCCCAGGATGCATAAAGACAGAGTGAGAGATGGGCTGGAGGTGACAAAACAGCCTGAACTCTCCCCTGGAGGCAGTGGGGAGCGGCAGCAGGCTCTTCAGCAGGTCCTGATGGGATCAGATGGGTCTCTTGGGACATCAGCGTGACTGCAATGGGGAGGAAGACCAGGAGGGGGCAGGAGTGGCGGCGGCAATGGCCATGGGGGTGGGGAAGGGAAGCCCACCCATCTGGCCTCCTTCGCTGGGGCTGGGTGGAGTTTGGGGTGTCCAAAGACAGAGGCCCCCTCCACCCCTCATCTCCTGCAGCTCCTGGGGCGGAGCGGCAGAGTCCCCTCCCCAAACTGCTCTTGTCCCCAGCCCTCCCCAGGCTCAGGTCCCGCTCCAGCCCCAGCAGCGAATCCCGGTGACACTGGGTCCCAAGGCCGGGGAGGGGCAGCCGGGCAGCTGGCCTCAATTAGCTGGGGAGCCGGGTCTGGACAGTGTCATTAGGAGAAAACCAGAGCCCGGCCATAAACTCTAATGAATGCATTAATGGAAGGCTTGTGCGCCTCAAAGGGAAAAAAAAAGCAGGTCTAAATAAAGTTATTAACACAGCCCACCTGCGTTCGGCTCTCGGCCTATATTGCTCAAATAGCCCATTAACTCCTGAAGCATCCAGTCTTGAAAGTGAGCCCTGCCTCTCTGAAGCAGACGTTTAACTGCGTTCATATAATTCAATTAGATTCCACAGTCGTGGTCCAAAGGCATTCTCTGGGCTTTCATCTTGGTAATGGCCTGCAGGCCGGAGTGGGAAACAGGGGGTTAAAAACAAGGGCTTGGAACCTGCCTTTGGCCTGACTCACCTCATCACCTGGCAGGGCCTGCAGAGGAGTTTCCTGGGGCAGAATGCATTCATCATGCACCCAGGCTCTTGAATGGTCTTCTGGGCCTGGAATTCGAACCCAGACCCTTCTGGTGTGTTCTCTGTCCCGCGTCCAGGCTCCCCACCTCCCGCCCATTCTGCTCCATCTCCCTTGTCCCGTGGTCCAGCAGTCCAAGGACTCCCGACTCCACTCAGCCGGCCCTATTAATAAAGAGTTAAGAAAATTCATTAGGAAGTGGGCCTTTTATAGATTCCGTTAAAGCCTTCTTCCTACGTCTGTCACTGCAAAAGGATAAAAATCCTTTTATCACTCTACAACTTGTTAATGTTCCACCCCGGGAGCACTTCATCTGTAATAAACATCTTCACAAAATATGCATCCCCAGGGAGGAGCCGTTAATTTCCTCAAGGCCTCACACATGTAAGGGCTTTTATTGCCTGCAGGTGCTTCATGATATTGCGTGGGCTTCTAATAAACGTCCAGTAAACCGCAGGTAGCAGCTCGGAGAGGGCTGGGCCCGTGCACCTGTCCACAAAGGCCCCTCCACACGCCACACCTCCACCTTCCGTGGCCCAGCCTGGCACGGTCAGCTCCGGAGACCAGCCTGCCTGCCCCTCGGGACGCCTGCAGGTAAGTGCTTACAGCTCTTAGCTCCGTGTGACACACTCAGAGAGGGTGGGCAAGCCAGAAAAATTCCACCCTGGAACCCACACACCTTGGCCAGAATGGCGAACACACGAAAGACGTGGCTGACCCGTTCTCGTCTTTATTTCTTGGTTTCTTTTCCTTGTTCGCTGTGGGGGAGTCACCCCCATTAGGATCTGCGGTGGAAATGTGATTAGCGACAAATTTGACTTCCCATTTTCTTAATAACTGAGATGGAGGGGAGAGAGAGCTTGCCTCTCTGAAGTGCGATTCAGAGGAAATGTGTTTTGCATATCTTCGGGGCAATTTTCGGGATGTTAAAAATAATTGCTAGAAAAAGACGTTGGAGCTCAGTCACTAGATTACTTAAGGAGCAGTTTTCATCAGCATTCCGCAAAGTAATTAGAAGTTTGCATTTAATAAATATCTCTCTAGTCTCCGGGATTCTTTCCAAGCTGTGGAAATGAATCGTGAGGTATGTGCTGGGTGCCTGTTTGCAGATACAATGACATGTGGCAAGGGTAGCTGGTGATGCCACCTCTGTTCTTTCCATGAGCAAACCCCAGTCTCCTCGGGGGTCGCGGAGGCCCAGGGGAGGGAGACAGGGAGAAACGTGGCTCTTGAGCCCCTTCCCAGGGTGAGGTGCTTCTGAGAACCAAAGGTGGGGATGGTGTGCTCACCTCTAAATCAAAGAGAGCTCCTGCTGCTTCTGGACACTTCCACGGTGGTGAGTCTGCGAGGCCCATGACCCGAGTCCACGCAGTGACAGAAAGTGTCTGTGAGCTTGGCTTTTGTTCAGGTCTGCAAATGCTGAGTGTTGGAGTTCAGCTGCACTGACCTTACGGCCTCAGTGCCTGGGAAGCCGCCCAAACTGGGGAGAGAGAAGAGGGCACCACTGGAGTCAGCCCTCCTGTGAGCCCGTGGTCTGCAGAGACACCGCACTGGGCCCACGGAAGCTTCTGGAAAGAAGGGATTCTCTAAATCTTTCTGGAAGAACGGAGGATGAAAATGGGACTGAGCTGTGTGTGCAGGCCTGTGGCCTGACAGAACCCGGGAGGCTGGGAATCCAGGCCCGTGGCGGGGATGGCGCAGGGCCTGGGCAGCTGAGCCTTTGGGACAGGGACTTCCCTGGTCCGGGATGACAAATAACCATACGGTCATTGTGCACAGCACAACGTCTCCTAATACTCCTGAGCTCTCACTGTGGGTCAGGGACAAGCACGTAGGGGCTCGTCTCTGGAATCTTCCTAACAAACGCTTGATAACGAGGTGAGGAAGCTCAGGTTTAAGAGGGGAGTCACTGGCTCAGTCACCCAGTGGAGGAAGGGGTGTTTGGGGTGGCCTGGAGTCCCAGCTGAGGGCTCTGCCCTTATCACCTTCCTGGCCTCCTCCCACCACACCTTCGAGGGAGACCTTAGGGTCCCTGGTTTCCAGACGACAAGCCGAGGCTTACCTGACATCTGCCTCCTTCCCTAGACACGGCTGCCCCCCACCCCTCAGTTCTCTGGCCGGGAGGAGATGGGGTCACTCACCCCCTGCCCCCACCCCCGCTGCTCGGCCTGGCTTGGCCTAGCAGAAGCCATGGGAGGGCCAGGGAGCCTGGAGTGGCCTCAGAGGCCGCACTGGACAAGATGAAAGCACTGGAGCACAGACCCGCCGAAAGGTTAGAGGAAGCGGGATTATTCCGCCCCGGGAGCGGAAGGCCCAGGGGGCAGGGGCCCTGGCTAATGGACAGCGCCAGGTGCTGGCCAGCTGTTCTCTGTCTCCCTGGAGGCCCAGTAGGACCAGAAGAGCTTTGACAGCAGGAGGGGATGAGGGGGGATAGGAGGAAGAACTGGCTGAGAGGACAGTTGGGGTGGAGAGACTGCTGAGGAGCCGGAAGAAGCAGCACCCCTGTTCCTGATGGGGGCTGGAGAGAGAAAGGGAGCTGGGAGACTTAGCCGTGGGGAACTGATTCGCACTAATCCGCCACCCTCACCTACCCAGCCCTGACTCATGGGCCAGAGGCCCCACTGCCCTGGCAAGGCCGGGGTCTGAGGTCCCAAGCCTTGGAAAGGAGCCTCTGACGACACTTCTGCAAGTTCACTGAGCAGCCATGGGTCTGGGGCCACGCAGGCCGGGGACGGCCAGAAGTCAGCGGCCAAAACCCTTAACATGTCATGATGCCCCTACCCCTGCCCCGCCTCCCCGCCCCCCAGCTCATCAAAATAAATAGCACTAAACTGTACAGGGATACGAAAGTGGGCAAAGGCCTAACACTCCCCACAGTGAAGACTCTGGTGCTTTAAAACGATCCAACTGAAATGTCTGGGTTTCTATGCTCAGCTTGTGCCCTAAGCACAGCCTGGCTCTTGCTCCCTCGGACCACGGGACAGGGTCACTCCCCTGGGGGGCTTGTGAAGCGGAGTGGCTGGGACCTAGAGAGCCCCGCTCAGGGCAGGCTCGGAGCTGGCTGGCTTCCTTCCTGCAGACCCCAGGCCTTACCCCACCGCACCGCACCGCACCGCTTTCTTGGTGGACTCAATTTTGTTCTGGGTGGACAAGCTCCCTTCGCTCTTTTTGGAACCCAGGGCTGGGGTGTTGGACCAAACACAGGAAGCTCCATTCGACTGTAACTTCAGATAACCGGGAATCAATATTTAGTGTATGTCCACTGCAATATGTGAGATGTACCATAGTTTTTCCGTGGATAAGACGACACTTCTATCTAAAATTGTTGGACCAAAAATTGGGGGTCATCTTATATATGGGAGTAACCCACGTATTGATTTCTTAATGTTGGGTTAGAAAAGTAGGGGTCACCTTATATGTGGGGGCATCTTACGCATGGAAAAATAGAATACTTATACTAAAAAAATTTTGTTTATCTGAAATTCCAATTGAGTGGCACATCCTGTTTGTTTATTTGCTACATCTGACAACTCTACCCAGGGCCCCTTTTCTGGACACTTGGGGTGCCTGTTCCCTCCCAGATGGAACCTTCTCTGGCAGGAGAACCCGGGTCGGAGGCACAGGTCTCAGCATCTAGAGATGCCGTGATCGCCCCTTGACTGTTGCAGAGGGCAGAAAGTGAAGTTCCTCGTGATACTTTTTGTCCAGTATATATCTTTGGAGGGGGCTTGGGAGTTCCCTCTCAATGGGGATTATTTATCAGGGGAATGAGATATCATTTGTAGAGAATTCGGCAGGGCATGCGGGCTGCCTCTGATTGATCTCTGGTTTCTTTGGAATAACATCGAAAACAGTTGATATCACGAGGCAAATTTTTCCCACTGATGCTTCTGGGAACTCATCTTCTCTATTAAAATTTGTTAGGACACAGGTAGATTTTTAAAGGTTAAAATGCAAGAAAAGAAAAAGGCAAAGTGCTAGCAGAAGTTCCTGGGATATGATTCCTTGGACAATAGTATTTCAGTTTTCAAATTGTGGCAGGTTTTTAGAAAAAAATTTTTTTTTTCCAAAAGGGCTACTGCATTTGCATAGGAAGAGACTTAGAAAGGTCTTTATTTTTCTCTTTCTCCCTCTTTTTCTTAAGCCAAGACAAAGTTGTTACGGACCAATTATTTGAACTCAGCCATCAGGAAAAAAAGATAGAACATGAAAAAAGGAAACAGTAAATAGAACACACACTAGAAGAAGTTTTTATATGAGACAAAAATATTAACATTTGACTTATACCTTGGCGTGCTATCCTGATTACATTTAGTTTCAAAATGCCATAATTAAAACTTCAAATCTTGATGGCTTTTCCTCACTCTTTCCAAAATATTTGATGGCTTTTTCTTTTCTTTTCTTTTTTAAACATCTTGCCAGACCAGGAGAAATTCCAATGTGGGAAAATAATGTATTCCGTGTCTTTCTTTTCTAGAACGGCATTCAAAGGTGGACAAGCTCTGCCCTAAAGGTGGCAGATTTTTGCAAAGACAAAATTGTAGCCCAAATTCACACCAGTATACGAGCAGGGGACTGTACCAGTGTTCAGCCGAACCTGAATGATGGAGAGAATGAGTGTCCTTGGCCACTGAGTGAAGGGCCCTGATGGAAACTAAGAGACCCCGACCGCAGCCTGTACCCCTTTCCATCTCCCATCCACACTCTCCCCGCTTGGAGCACAGACCCCAGGTTGGAATCTTGGCCCCAAGCCTGGAGCTGAGAGGTGCGGCTTGATGTCAATTACGGCCCAATTCCCGAGGTGCCATCAAAGAGTTAACTAGGATGTCCCAGTGCGCAAATGTGGGATAATTGGGAAACAAATTCTACAAACATCTTGAAAGGGGCAAAAGACCTTTGATCTTTCCATGGAAAGGCAGACATTACAGACGTTACTGCCTTTTGGGGTCTGCACACATCTCGTACCAGGTTAGAGGATGCCATCTTTCGCAGAAATCAGCCGACACCTAATTCCAGCGTACCTTAATTATCCTAACTGGTTTCGTATGTCTGAAGGCATTTTCCCCGAAGATTAGAGGAGAAAGAGGGACTGACAAAATAATTAAATATGCAATTTGCCAAGCGTGGGCAATATGGCTTTGAAATCACCTTTTCAGGAAGTTTTACCGCTTGTTCATGGACATGTATATTGCAGGCTTCAGACTTTTATTTAAGCTCTTTTGATTGCTTTAATGGATTAATACCTGAGTGCCATCAGCCAGGAGCGGAGACCCAGGCTGTTTCTAATTTTGCAAATATTGTGCCTGCTTCCTCTGGTGTTAGGACAAAAAGAAGTCTCTAGAATTTGCCTTCTCACTTAAAGCAACATGCTGATCCCCTTAAATAATTGCCTGATGCCAGAGTCAGTGGCTCACAAGTGGTGTTTGTGGTTATGGGCAACTTCCGTGGTGCCAGGGGCCTGGGTGGCGGGTGGCAGCATTGGCAGGACTGGGCAGGCCCGTGTGGCCCGAGAAGACTGCCTCCATTTTGTTGCAGTCCCCAAATGAGTCCGCATCCCTGGCCAGCAGGATGCGCCTCAAAGTATGCTGGGGTGTGGAGGCATGTGTTGCTACTCTCCCTGCTCATGACTCCTGACGTGGGTGAGACACATTCCATGGGGGAGGGGGATTTGGTGGCTTAGACTCCCACCGCATCGGCGGAGGTGTCTGGAAACCCGAGTCCGGGATTGCTCTGGGGGCATAGTTTGCACACTGTACTTACGATGGGAGAACTGCGGTTCCCGAGGACTGGGCCATGGTCATTGCACGGGTCCCATTCTTTTGGCTGAGCTGGGTGTCCAGGGGGCTGCGTCTTAGGGCCTGTTCCAAGGACATGAGGGCAGGGTCTCTCCAGGGGGTTTTGTCTGGCTTGGGCATCTGTGGGTACCTGGTGGGCAGGAGGTGGATCATCCTCCTGTATGGTGCCGAGATGGGTAATAGGAAGAGGACAGGAAAACAGCCAAAGGAAACAAAAGGATAAAGATAAAGAGGAGACCCGCAAAGGGGATCTCAATAGGGGCTCACGCGCATGGACGCGCATGCACACACACACACACACACAGAGCTAGTTGCCTTTGAAGGCAGAGGGACAAGGCCTAATTGTCCTGGGGATGTGCGGGGCGGCGGGCCTTTTTCATCGTTCCCAGAAGCTCCCTAATGAGGCTGTGGCCTCTCCTGGTGGGAACGCCGCTCCCTGGAATCAGCTTTGATAAAGCGGACGGACCGTCTGGGACGAGTTACCAGGTTTTCCTCTTTTTCCTTTTGAACCCTGTGGTGGCTTTGCTCTTTCATGGCAAACAGAGTGGGGCCAAAGCCCCTGGCCTCTGTCCTTGCGGGACGCAGGCCATCCCACTTCCCGGGGGACAGGGAGGTGGCAGGCACTGGGTTGGGGATGCTGGCCCAGACCACAGGTGGGGGATGAGGAGGGGGCTTTGCTGGCTTCTGTGTGCAGGTCTCCTTGCCAGGCACATACCTTGGCAGCCCCAGCGCGGCTGGCATCGTGAGCAACCGGAGGCCTGTGACATCGGTGGCGATGACAACGCTGACCGCCCAGCGAGCGCTCATCCTGTGCCAGGCCCCCAGCTGAGGGAGGGCTCACGTGCGCCCCTTTCACAGGAGAGAGGGTGCAGGCCCCGAGGGTTAGGTGGCTGACCAGTCAGAGGCGGCGTGGGACTGGTCCGTTCACTCCCAGCCCGGCTCTCAGCCACGGGGCTTCCTGCAGTGGCAGGAGCCTCAGAGCCCCTGCACATACCAGGGGTTCAGTGGCACGGTCCCACCCTCGTTTCTTGTTGCCCCCCGTGCAGGGACGTGGAGCCTGGCACCGTGGGGCAGGCGAGGAAATGGCCTGGCGCCTGCTGCAGCAGCCTTTCTGGGCTGCCCGCTGCCCCCCGGGGCCCCTGGAAGAGCCCCAGCCCAGTGGGACTTGTCTTTGATCTTCGATGATTAAAACAAAGCCCCCTCTCAGGTGGTCCCTCCCTGTCGGAGAGGGAGGCCCCCCTTTTCTGGCCAGCAGACGTGGAGGGGCCGGAGACAGGCTGTCCCATCCTAGGACCTTCGCACGGGAGAGGCCCTGGCTTCAAAGCTGCCTGGGAGAGGCTCAGCTGCTCACCTGGCCCTGGCCTAGTGGCCTGCCTGCTGCAGCCCCACCTCCTGCCCGTCCCAGCTGCCAGCTCTTCAGGCTGTCCCCGGGGGCTCCTCCGGCCCCCTTAGCTGCTGCTGGCCCCGAAGGCAGGCGGCGGGCCTGCCCCTGGCCACCTCACCGCCGGCCATGCACCCCAGCTCTCTGCAGTCAGCTGGGCTGTGAAGAAGGACCTTACCTTTAGCCTAACTTGGGAGAAGAGAACCCTGCTTCTAAGCTTGAACTCCACGCAGAGACGGATGCGGGAGCTGGGTGTGGTTCCACACGGCTCCCGAGGGGCTTCTGCGCCTCACGCTTCACAGCTGGTTGGGATACCACAGCTGGGGACAGGTCCTCACACTGGGTGTCTGGTGACAGCCCTGCCTGTGGTCCTGAGGGGCCCCCGGGGACAGGGGAGGCTGCAGCGGTTGCATTCCTGCCCCTTCTCGCTCCCGTCCGAACCGGCTCTGCTGGCCTCTTGTGGGCAGGACCACGGGGCACCTCCGCTAGGAGACAGTCAGATGTCCCTGCTTGTGTAGCTGGCAGAACGTCCTTCCATGTCCCATCATTGACACGTCCCCTTGGAACTCTGGGTCATGTCTGTAGGGAGTGAAGTAGCCATAAAGGACGGAGCGTGCTGAGAGCGAAGGATTTACCTCCAACTTTCCATTACAGAAATATTCAAGCCCATAGAAAAGTTGAAAGAATTCACCGAATGCCCACCTCCCCGCTGCGTGGGTTCCACGCGTGGAAGCGTTCTCCCGCACTTGCTTCATCTAGGTAAATGCTCAGCTATCTCCATGTAGTTTTTGCTGTAAGTTTAAAACTATGTTTCAGATGCCGCCCTTATTTCATTGGGCATTTTCTGAGAATAAAGCTGTTCTCTTCCATGACCCTAAGACCACTACCTTTTGAAGAAAATGAGCAGTAATTCTAGAGGGAGGGCTTTTGACAATTATTCAGGACCTAAGTACGGGCACCTCAGCTAGAAAGCAAAAGGGGTGGCACGGGGCTGCTACTGGAAGCTCCCTTCCGTTTCTGGGTCTGTAGGGGCCACGGCAGGAGGAGCATTCACTCTGGTCGCCGTCTGGGAGCTCAGCTGGGAGCAGAGCGTGGGGGGAGGGTTTGTTGACTGAATGCCTCTCAGACCAGAGCCCACTCCTGGCTCCTCCCTCACGCTTCTGAGCCCAGAGGGGCCTGTTTTACCAGCTCTGCCTCTGCCAGGGTTGAAGGGCATGTGAAGGGCATGAGGCTTGATACCTGGGCTAATTGGGGTACCCCCAAATCTCCAGCTCCCCTTGGGGCCACGGCAGCTGAGCTGGGATGAGCGTGGGATGGGTGCTTCCTTGGGCCCTGTGCGGCCTCTTCGTCTCCCCCCGGGAGGGGGGCTGTCTGGATGTGCATCTGAGTACGTGACTCGGTTCTCTCAGATGTACCTGTGCGATGTTAGGAGTCGAGTTTGGGGCCAAGGAATAGTATTCAGCCTTAAAAAGGAAGGGAATTCGGACGGTTGCTCCAATGCGGACGAGCCTGGGGGACATTCCCGAAGTGAAATCAGCCAGCCACAAAATGACAATATTGCATGATGTCACTGACCGGAGATACCTAGAGAAATCAGGGTCACAGACACATACAGGAAGTGCTGGTGTGTGTGTGTGGGTGAGTGGCAGGGCAGGGGAGTTGTTTAATGAGTATGGGTTTTAGTTTTGCAAAATAAAAGGGTTCTGGAGATGGATGCAGGTGATGTTGGCACAACAGCGTGAATGTATGTAATGTCCCTGAGCTGCACACTTAAAATAGTTGAGATGATAAATTTTGTTATGTGGATTTTACCTCAAAAAAAAAAGTGTGTGTGGGGGGTTGGTACCTGTTTCTGGCCACAGTGTAAGTTTCCATTTCAGGGAAGTGCCGCTCACTGTTGCTTGCTCAGAAAGCTAGAATACTGTCAGTCAGAGAAGGTCGAGTGGAGCCAAAGGCCCTTGGGAATAGGGGACCCCAGACCCGTTTCTGGAAATGCCGCCGCCCTGGAAGTGCATCTCACCAGCCTGGAAATAAATGGAGGCATTTTGTCAAAGGAACAAACTTGATGAAAAATTGTTTTATGAAACTTGAATTTGGGCATATTGTCACATTTAAGTTTGTCAGGAGGCAGTAATAAATGCTAGACATGTTGCTTGTGATTATGCATGGTTGATTTCTTCATGGTGACAATTTTAAAGTTTGTCAGAGTCGCTGCAGGAAGGGGTGGGGAATTCCAGGCCCGCAGGGAGAGGTATTTCACAGCTGATCCCAGCAGGGCGATTGGGAGAGCAGGTTTGATCGTAACAACAGAGCGGGAGGGGCAGCCCAGGCCTGGAGCCCTTCCCCTGCCGGTCGGGGTTCATGCCGCAGGCTGGCCTCTGTTCCTGCCCCTCTCTGTGCAGGCCCCGGCTTGCGGAGCCCTGGGCGCTGCTGTTCCTTCCACCTTTGTTCCCCGGGCTGACATCCAAGTCACTGGTTTGTGGTTGTAAATGAAAGGAGCAGGAACAGGAGGGACCTAGAGCCCAAGAGCCAGACCTCCCTTCTGCAAGCCCACCACTGTGGACATCTTAGGGCGAGAGGGACCCATTGCAGAAGCTCTCCTTCCTCTCACTACCATTTCCGTGGTCAGTGGATGGAGAAGAGGCGTTGGGTTCCAACCCCTGGTGAGCTGAGGGTGGTGGGACCCAGGAGGACACCGGGAGCTGTCACACAGCTGGCCCTGCCACCTACAGGCTGGGCAGGGTCCCTTCCCTCCCCAAGCCTCAGTATCTTCGATTGTGAAATGGGGGCTGTTGTGAGCTCTCATTTCCTGGGGGCTCACCTAGGGCTGGTGCTTTGGAGGTAATTGTCCATCCACAGGACACCCCTGTATCCAGTCGTATGATCCCCATTTTCAGATGAGACTTCTGGGATCAGTGACCCAACCTGCCCAGCCGTGAGGGTGCTGCTGGGCTAGGGTTGGCTCAGAACCTGTGCAGACAATAGAGTGATGGCCCTGCTGTGGCCAGCTCCAGGTGGGCACTCAGTCCCCGTAAGGTGACCTGACCCCTGGTCCCAGGGCTGAGGAGGGGGGCGCGGGCTGCCTAGGACTGGGGAGCCCGGCTCTGAGCAGAGCCTGAGGCCCTGGCCAAATGTGGGGGGATTTCCACGCAGGTTCTGAGAAGAGGACAGAGAGGCTGGCCCTGGTCTGGTGTCACACCTGCCCGCCCCTTCCTAAGGCCACCGTGGGACCCCATCTTGTGCCTCACCTGCTCTGCTCCCTTTGGCAAGTGGTGGTGGTTGGGAAGGGGGAGTAAGAGGGAAGGAATGTGCCCTCAGCCCCACACCCCCAGGGTCCGTTGCCTTGTCACATTCTGTGTTAGTCCCCAGGCCTGGGCCAGGGGGTCTGAACACAGATATTGGCCGAAGCAAGCTGAGGGGGGCTGGTCAAGGGATAGTTTGAGGTCTTTTTCTTCGATGTGGCCCAGAAATGCATCTTGCCGACCATGGGGGTGCTCACTCACCACCCCTGCCATAGGAAACACTTTTAAGTAAGTTGAAGTGGGGGATTCAAGAGCACTGGGGGAGGGCACAGGGATCCACTACCCCCCACGCGCCCGCTGCTGGCTGCTGGCAGAGGGTGGGGGGGCAGCTCCTGCCCCTTCTGACCCGAAGCCTCTCCAGCCAGGCTTCCTGCTCAGCAGGCGGATCCTCCATGAAAGGATAAGAATCACATTCTTCACTTTTTAAGTCGCACAAAAGCTGTATGCATAATTAATGCGCAATAAACGTGAGCGGCTGGAAATTAACTAAATGAAAAAAAAAAAAGGAATATACTTAATTGTAAAAATTTAATTTTGCTTTTGTTCTTTTTCTTTCTTTTCCTCTCTCTCTAGCCCCCCACCCCCGCCCTCTCCGACGTGTTATATTCTTGGAGCCCTTCAGATCTCACTGGAGATCATATTCTGAAGGACTGCCTCCTGACCTCTTGCCAGGGAGCTGAGGACAAGATTAGTTTTAAGCTGCAGCCCAGTCAGTTACTTTCAACAGAGGGTTAGAGAGTGTCCACAAGCCGGGGGTTATTGTGTGACACAAAGGAATGTTGTAATCATCCCTCAGGACCCTGCTTGGGGGACCTCAGTGCTTGAGTCTAAGGCTAAGGGCTGCGGTGGATGCAATTTTGAGAATCGCCTTTTGAAACTTTGAGAGCAAGCCCATCACAGTATTTAAATTTCTAATCATGAATCCAGTGGTTAAAAAGCCAAAGGACATTTCCATATATTCAAACACAATACTTTAAGCAGTAGCATCCAAGGTTCCCTTTCTTCTCCTGTTAACTTTTTAAAAAATAAGACCTTTTCTAGATCCTAAGATCAGGTGGTAGAATTTCCCAGTGGAAAATTTTATGGACACATTCTTATTTATTGTCACATCGCTTAATAAAACCTGAGGACTCAGCTTCAAGAAACAATCCATCCACTTGAGAGAAAGAGAGAGGAAAACCCCCCGAATTATTATTTTTGAAGAATAAAACACTCTATTAACAGATACTTTAAAATATGATTTATTGCCCACACATAACAACAACAATAACTTACAATATCGAATCCCTACAAATAAATCACTGCCGATCCCATCTCCTTACACGCCAGCTGTTTTCCTGTTTCTGCTGTCTTTCTCAGCCCTGGTCTATCTCAGCCGATAATTTAAAAAGAGGCAGAATTGAGAGACAGAACCCAGAGGCATCGATGCTGTTTGGGCAAGAACTGTGTTTTCAGAACTTCCCAGTTTGTCTGGGACAGTTTGTAGCTGACTCTTCTCAAGTCTTTTTTTTTTTTTTTTTCAAATGGTTAACAACTCAGGGTTTCTCTCTGAGTCACTCTGTGATTAGATTAATTTGTAACAAGAAAAGAGGCTGTCAGGATGGTCACTCACGCTCGCTGCCACCTCTGCCCAGGTACCTGGTCCTGTTTAAGGCGAACTGCCGTCATCCCCGAGCTGCCTGGCCGTCGCAGCCCACGGGCGAGCCGTAAATAACCAGGTCCCTGGCTCCACCGCAGCCCAGATGGCCAAGGCGGCTGCCTTGGGGAACAGGTGGCCGGCAGGGGCTGCGGCCAAGCGGCATGGGCTGGGGCCCCGGGCTGGTTTCTGCAGCCGCCGTTAAAACATCAGCCTGGTTCCTGCCCAAGACACCCACTCAGCACTCAGCCGGGCCCCAGCCGCAGACCGAGGCATTAAACAGGTTCTGACACTAAAAACCAGGGCCTGTTGGCCGTTGTCATAGGAATGCAATATCCTCTGGAGGTCCCCTTATTAAAAAGCCAAGTCTTACTGCTGCTGCTCCCTGGGATAGAGTTTTACTCCATTTGTATTGATCACGGGGAAATGTCTCTTTCCCTGGCCGACAAATCCAGCCAGCAGGGAGGAGCTTTGCGTCGGGTGGAAAACATTTGTTTCCGCAGTGATTTGGGGGACGCCGAGCCAGAGATGCGGTAACGTTCATGAGGTGGTGGTCGGTCATTTCTAGCTCTGTTACGGAATTACAAATGTGGGGATTACCGTGTACAGAACAACAGAGGATGCCAGGGGCTTGAGAAATGATCCAATGCAGCTGCTTCATTTCAAGGACTTTTGGGCCAAGGGGAGGGACTTGACTTAACCTGCGTCACAGGTAGTGGCAGTTCTAGGAATCTGTCCTACAGATAATACCTGTCTGTGTGGGAAAGGATTGCCAACATAGCACTGTTTGAAGGTGCAAAATGCGAAAAACCACCAAAATGTCCTTCACAGGAGATTGGGTAAAAAACTTGATGATACTAGGTAGGACCATGTTAAGTTGCCACTTTTGCCAGTTGGTCAAACATGATTGGATATTGACAATCTCCTATGGTTCCATCCACTACATCTATTGAATGGAATAACATGCAGTCTTAAAAGAAATGAAATGGAGAATGCTCCAAGATGTATTAAGAACTGGAAAAAGCAAGCCGCAGAATAGCATACCTGTTATGCTCCATGAATGCTTTTAGATAGGGGAATGGACACACATATGCGTGTAGAAGACTCGACTCTGGAAAGAGACCATAGAAATTGTTCAAACTTGTTGCCTTGGGGAGAACCAGGGGTGGGGTGGGGTGGGGGAGGGACAAGGAAGGGTGAGAGCAAGCCTGATTCTCCCCTTTCTAGCCCCTGTACCTTGTGAATTTTATACTGTGTGTAGGACAGATATAAAAGTCAATTAAAATTCCAAACAAAGATCAAAATGTCGAGGAAGCCCTGGTTACTAGGGGGGACGACTCAAAGCTTCAGTTTTGCCATCTGTCAAGGGCTATTACGATGTTACTCACTTCATAGACGGGAAGTGATGATTTCCATGAGATGTGAATGGGAACGGCTAGGTGTCAGGGCAGAGAATTTGGTAAATGTTACACATTATGGTAAGTGATATATAAGTCATATAAATCCTTATAAAGACTTACTTGGCATTTTCGTTTTCTTGGACAGGAGATAAAAAAGAATAGCTGTGTCTGTTGAGAGTCATTGTGTGTCACGTGGAACTCGCGGGCACCTTGAACTGCAGGAGGGGCAGCCCAGGCTGAATTTCCAGGGTGGGTCTGAGTTTGTTTCTGAACAAGTAAATGGTCTTCCGCATCTCTGTGTTCGCAGGCAGGTGAACTAATAGAATTAAGCTTATTGGTTTAATTCCTCTGGGCCCCCTTGGCGAGGGGAGAGCAGCTGGATGAATATTTTAATTAAGCCCTGACACCCAGAAGTCAAAGTCCCCGAGTGGTCCCAGTGGGCAAGGTCGTACAGTTTGGGGTTTAATCAAGCTCAGTTTCAGAGTTCAAATTTCTTCCTGGACAGAAATATGTCATTAAGCGTCCAAGATTTCTACTGGAAAAAAAAAAAAAAAAAAATACAAGTTGACTGTATTTTCTCTAGAGAATGACACCATGATTCGATTAGCCGCTTTTCCTTGACATTTTGCCCACTTTATTAACTTCTGCTTTGCTTTTAAGCAGGCAACTACTGTTTTACTTCCCTGAAGAAGCTCATAATATTATAATTCAAGTGTCAGGACAGATTAGGTTAAACGAACTGTGTAATTCCCGAAGGAAAACAAACTTCAGAAAGGACATGGTTTGCCTTGTAACATGTCATGGGTTGCATTAGTGTTGAATGGGCGATTCTATCACCTAATGTGCTAAAGTTGGCTCAAATGTTCCCCACTCTGCAAGGTGAGAAATTACTTAGCTAACAAAACATTTCGTTTTTCTCCCTTTGCATTCTTTCTTTATGAGATCCTGAATGTGACATTTTCACCAAAAAATCTCTGTGCTTATTTGTGAAAAATGTATATTAAAACCAAAGCCCATCAAATGGAAAGAAATCACAGATGGTTTTATTCACAAGCAGTAGAATTAATGGCCTCTCTTCTCTTTATAAATATTAGAAGCAGATGAGTTCATTACGATTTCACCCTAATAAAGAAAACCTGCTTGATTTTGACAAGACATCGACTTATCTAATACATCTCCTAAATAACAAAGCTACTTCCCGCCCGTAAAACACGGCTCGAAAACACCAGCTTTACCTGGACTGCTTCTAAATTAATGAAAAACACTCGAGTCCAAGGAGAGCAAAAGGAGTTGGGAGTGTGTGTGGGGGTGGGGAGAACAGCGGAGAGATGGAATTTAAGGGATTTTTGAAAACGGACGGGTTCTGAAAAGAGCGAGTTTTGCAATGTTTACTTTGCGGTGGTTTGAAATTTTTACATCTTTCAACAAAGCGCGCAGAGAAGTGAAACCATCTGAGAGGGCTTTTGCAAAGAGCGTCGCAGCACACGCTGTATGAAGCTGCGGCTCTTTATCGCGGGCAATCTGTGCCCAGGGTGCAGGGGGAGCCCAGCCCCTTCCCCGGGCTCCTCCGACGGCCTGGCCTGGGCTTCAAAGCGCGGCTGGACGAGGAGGAGGAGGCTGGGGAGGGAATTGGACACCTCACTCCGGGGACTAGGGCTCGGCTGCCTGATGTGGTCATCTTGTTAGTCATGGAAAACCCGGGGTCTTACTGTTTGTGCCGCTTTCAGCACTTATTAAGGAAGAAGTGGGAGGCTTCTCGTGAAACTGCAAAAGATGTCTCTTTTCCTCCCCAGGGCCCCAGCCGTGGGGGCCCCGGCTTATCCAGCATTGCAGAGATCTCTCTGAGAAAGGGAACGAGCCAGCCTTGCCCAGAGGGGGAGAGAAATGAGCGGCATAGGGGCCTCTGTCCCGGGACCTTCCTGACTTGGCTCCCAGGCAAAGGCGTGGGCTCCTTTGCTTGAAAACTACCAAGCGTCTGCCTTTGGGGAGGCAAGCCACAGGGCTTAAGAGAAACGGTGAGCAGGGCACGTCTCTGGGGCTTTGGTGCCTAGGTCTACTGATCAGGCCTCTCAGGTCCCCAAACTTGCCCCAGGACCAACAGGGGCCTCACACCACAGATCCAGACACCTGCACAGACGAGTCAGTGCGGGAGAGGGTGGAGTACGCAGCCCCTTAGAAGGGAATGAATCCCAGTACCTCCACCTTGTCTCAGGAAACGGCGGCGTTCTCGCGGGGTGCCCTTCCTCCTGGTGGAAGGGCTGTGAGTGCTCCCACAGGCCCAGGTGCAATTCTGAGTTCGGAGACGTCGGAGTCCCACCTTCAAGTCTCGGTTCCACAAGCATCAAACTGGTGGGGGAGAGGCTGGGGGAAGCAACACGTTTGAGCCAGGAGCCCATGATTGAAATTCTCCAATAAATCCCTCCCAGCTGAGCCCTAAGGGTCTATAGTTGGTTCAAGCATGCAGGGACGACAGGAAGGGGGTTTTGCTAACATCAAACAGAAGTTGGGGTTTTTTTGGGGGGGGGCGCTGAGAAGAGGGAGGAGGCCACCGACAAAGGGCTCAGAGTTAATTAAAGAGATGGCGTTCCAGCGCCTATAGACTCAGTCCAGCCCTCTCGATATTAAAGCGCCAGCAACTCAAATTCCGTGCAGGGAGGCCCTTTCACCGGGCGGGAGCCTGGAAGCGGGAGACTCGAGCCACACTGAGGATCGACATCGGCAGCCGTCAGGACCAGGAGTTCCGAGGGAGCCAAGGCCATGTCCAAAAGCCTCGTCAAACACGGAGGGTCTACTGTGTGACAGGCACAAGGCCGGGCACGTCTCCTGGGAAACAGGGGCCATCACTGCTCCCATTTTACAGATGAGGAAAATAAGGCTCAGAGAGGCAAAGTCAGCAGCTCGAGGGGACAGGGCTGGAGTCGTGGTCCTTTGGCTTATGGCCCTGGCAGGAGCCGGGCACTGGGTAGAGAGCAGCAAAGGGCAGATTGTCGCGGCTCACAGCCTGCCCTCACCTCAGCCCCGGCCCCTCGCACTGTCCTTGACATTCAATCAGGTGCCGCTGATATCTGGCCCCGGCAACTGGGGCTGGGCCTCCCCAGCTTCTCTTCGACAAATGGTTCTCATTTGAAAGAGAGGTTATGAAAACACAGGCCCAAGGACACTGTCAGGGAACTGAGGATTAATCTCACTTCAGTCAAAGACCATTTCAAATATTTTCGGGGGGTGGGGGTGAGCAGCAGCCCTGGCTGGGAAGGAAGTCAGGGACTGCGGGGTGCCCCCCAGGGCAGCCGGGCCCGCCAGTTGGGAGGCACATTGTGGCATGGGCTGGTGGCAGTTGGGGGTCACTCCGTACCTGGCAAGGCTGAGCCTGAGCCCAGGCGTTGCTTTGCTCCCCAAGTTCCCAATGTGGCCGCCACTCCAGTGTGGCCGCTCCCGCCGCGTTCGATGCCCTGGTTATGTTTCAGGGCGGTTTAAGTTGCCAAAGGAAAGGGAAGGATTAGACGCCGGGGACGTTTTCATTTTCTGGATGGTGTCAAAAAGCTGAGTGTTTTTGCCTCGTGACTCAACCAGAGAGGGCCCTGAAGGCTTGTGTGTGTGTGTGTGTGTGGGGGGGGATGGGGGGAGGAAGTGCCTCCTGCCCAGCCCCCCAGCCCCCCAGATGCTTGTGGGCCACACAGCTGAGCGCCCATTCCAGCAGGACACCAGCTGTGCTCTGAGACATTAGCTTCCAAGCGAGCGCCTGGGTCCCTAAAAGACCACGGTGGGCTTCTTGGGGCACAGGGTGGGGCTGTGGTCTCCGGTCCGGGCCGTCTGCTGAGCTTTCCTCACAATCCCAATAGCTCTGGTTACTGAGAGCTCAGGGTGGGGGTGGGGGTGCCAGGTGGCTGCTGCCATCTCATCTGTACACTGATCCTGTGAGGTGAGGGCTCTTATAATCCCCATCATATGGCTGGGGAAACTGAGGCACAGGCAGGTGCAGGTGGCTTGCCTCAGGCCTGGATGCTGGTCAACAGTGGTATGTCTAATCTTCCAGGCAACTTTTCAAAGTAGGGACTATGGACTTCCCCCATTGTATGGATGTGCAAGTTGAGGCCCAGGACGTGACTTGTCCAAGCCCACAGGAAAGGGAGGGCGGAGCTGGGCACCTGTGGTCCCACAGCCGAGGCTCCGGCCGCTGCAGTTGATCTGGATTCCAGAGCAAGGCCAGAGGTGGCTGGGCCCGGCCTGTCCTCCTGGGTGCTTCCGTCCCAGCACAGCAGGGTGGGAGCCGCCCCCTTGGGGGGGGGGGGGGCTCGCTGAGGGCTGGACTCGTGCAAACAAACGTCTGCAGCGGGAACCATGGGTTTATTTTTCCGACTGTGGGAGGAGTTGGCCGAGCTCCGCTTTCTGCTTGCAAGGTGGAGAACCGCCAGCACGCGGTGGGGTCCCCGCAGGCCCGGGGAGCGCAGCAGAGCGCCCTCGCGCGGCTGGACTCCGTGCGAGCGTCGTGGTCCGGGCTGTGGGCAGACAGGAGCCTCCTGCCCAGTGGGCACGTTGGAGCGACCCGGCAACCCGCAGGACTAGCAGCACCGCCCCTATTGCAGAGGAGGAAACAGGCAAAAGAAAGTGCAAGAGACCTCCCGAGGTCCCCAAACTGGGACGTGGGACTCAAAGGCGGTTCGCCCCCCTGCAAAGTGCCTCCTCCTGGGACACTGTCCCACCGCCCACAGGGATCCACTCTAGGGAGCACTGCCCATCAGCGGGGTGCGGGGTGTGGGGAGCGGGGTGCGGGGTGTGGGGAGCGGGGTGCGGGGTGTGGGGAGCGGGGTGCGGGGTGTGGGGAGCGGGGTGCGGGGTGCGGGGTGGGGCCCAGCCCTGCAGCTCTGCAGCTCTGCAGCTCTGCAGCTCTGCAGCTCTGCAGCTCTGGCCAAGCCCACAGCAGGCCCCTTGAGGGGTGCAGTGGGGCTGGTGCTTAGCCTGCAAGCAGATTCCAAACACGGAGCGCTTGGATTTGCTGCAAATTCCAGACAAGGAACATGGATGAAGCGTCAGTGTGCAGCAGGCCAGGGGCTCTCACACGGGGTGGACAGGTCACCTCAGATCCTGGGTCCCCCTTCCTGCCCACACTGAAGGGGCCTTTAGAGGTGTCCCCATGGCCACATGTCCTCTGCTGGGTACCCCCCCATCCCCCCCATCCCCATCGTGCCACAACCTGAACCAAGTACGTTTTGGGTCTGAACTCAGTTTCTCCTCTGGAAAGCCCTGGGCGGCTGGTTGCTGTGACTGGTTCAGGGGAGGCCGCAGAGCTGGGGCTGTCTGACCTCAGGAATTGCCACCGCAGGACAGGACACTCCTCTCGGGAGTGGATGGACATGGATGGACCTTGAGTGACATAAGTCAGACAGAGAAAGACAGGTACCTATGATCTCATTTCTATGTGGAACTAAAAACAGCTACAACAACAACAACAAACCAAGCTCACAGATACAGAGAATGGATTGGGCGTTGTCAGAGGTGGGAAGGGGTGGAGGTAGGGAATGGACAAAATGGGTGAAGGAAATTAAAAAGGCACAAGCTTCCAGGTGTAAACTGATGAAGCCATGGGGATGTAATATACAACATGGTGACCATAGTTAATAGTATTGTGTTGCATATTTGAAAGTTGCTAAGAGAGTAGATCTTAAAAGTTTCATCACAGAAAAAACATTTTGTAACTG
>PVKE010002430.1:73045-83169 GCA_004027555.1 Craseonycteris thonglongyai | reverse complement strand
TTTGTTTTTGCCAGCCCCGGGCCGCGCTCCGCGCTCCGTTCCTGTCCCCAAACTGCTCCTTCTCCCTCCCTCTCCCGCTCCCCCCTTTTTCCTCTAACCTTTGTGTGTTGTTCTGCATTGTGTGGTTCTCTCAGTTGAGGGTGCTTCTCAGGGTTTCCCCTGTGGGTTCCTTTTTGTTCGTAAGTCCCTTCCCAGGTAGATGTCTGGGTTCTCCTCTCATGCCGCCATCTTGCTCTCTCTCTGACCATGCATCTTGCAAGTAAAAAATTGTAATTATTTTAAATTTTACAAACAAATAAGCATTAGATATCATTTAAAATTATAATTAAAACTATAATTAAAATAATTATATTAATTCAACATAATACAATTTTAACACCAACTATGTGTCAAGTTCTTTCCAAATATTTTATTTAACCTAACAATATTCTTGCTAGTATATATTATAACCCCAGGGTTGACAGAGATTAAGCAACTTGCCTCAGGTTTCCCAGATCATGTGATTGAGCTAAGAGCAGAACTCAGGTCTGTGTATTCTAAATTTCATGTTCTCTTTCTATATTGTGTTCCATTTAGAAAATATTTGATCCAAATATGCTGTCCTCCAAATATGTATTTAACTACCTTGTCAGCCACTGAATTTAGTATATTTGACTCTGATTGAATCCTGGCTGTATCCTCACAAGGCAATAATTTTCCTTTATAGGATACACTCAAAGAATGGACAATACGTGCCCATAGAACGGATCTTTAAAAATGTTACATTGTACAGAAAGAAGCCAGCACAAGAGAATGAAATAGATTATTTCATTTATATGTAGTTCTAGAATAGGTGAAACCAATCTATAGCAATATAAATCAGATCAGAGTTTGCTGAGGGGAGTTGGGGTTGAGGGTAGGGTAGGGAATGAATGATTGTAAAGTCATATGAGAGAACTTTCTGGTGTGAAAGAAATGTTTCATATCTTAATTGGAGGTTGTCATTATATAGGCTCATACATTTTTCAAAACTCATCAAATAATCCCCTAGAATATGGAAAAATTTGTAAATAAAACAGAAAAAAAAGGTTTGCTATATAAAAACAAGGTAGGAAAGTTTCTAATATCACAGTAAATATAATCAATATTAATGGTCAATATTAGCCAAAATATATTTAAGAGACAGAGTTATGAAATTAATTAGTTAATAATCTAGAGAGTTGGAGGTTTAACATGCCACTCTCAGAATGTAATAGATCAAAATTTTTCAAATGGTATACTTTAAGCATGTCAATTACATCTCAATAAAGCTGTAAAAAATAAAAAGTCATCACTAGTTTTCTGTTTGTTTTTTTTGTTTTGTGGAGAAACAAAAGTGATTCTAAAATTTCTGATAAGTTTTTTAGGAAAAAGAGATTCATCCAGTATACCAGATAGTAAGATACTATATAAAATCACAACAATAAATATAATATACTACTGGCACAAAAACAGGTTAATACAAAATTAAACTCAATAAATAACTCCTAAATATATAATGCAACTGCCGTATGATGGATGTGGCATCACGAACAGCGTTTGATTCAGTAAATGCTGTTTTGAAAACTGGCCTACTCTATGGAGGAAAGTAAAATCAAACCTCTAGTTATTAAGGGTGAATTCCAACCAAATTAAAAACCAAACCTGAAAGAAAAACTTTAAAGATAATAAATGCTCACCTTGGTAAGAAGAAGGGCTGTTAAAATGAAACCTTCAAAAAAACTACTAGGGGAATAATCAGTGTATTTAACTACATTAAAATTAAAACAAAGATAACAAATCATTTACAGACTGAGAGAAAATACTTCTATCTTTTAAAACAAACTAGGGTTAATTTGGAATATGCAAGAAATTTATTAGTTAATAAAAAGTCAAAAAATTATTTTTGGAAGGCAGAGGAAGTCTAATCTGACTAGGTAACAAATATAAGAAATTCACATAAAAAACAACAAAATTTACCATTCTATACCCAATGGATTTGCAAGTTAGAAAGTCAAACAATACCTAATGTTGACAAGAGTACATGACACCAAGAAAGCTCTTACGCTGTAGTGAAATATAAATTAGAGCAGCCATTCAGTTCTTGGTGAAATTATCATTATTGCAAATGCCCAGTGACTCAGTGATATTATTCCTGGATAAACTCTTAAGAAACTCTCAAAGGTACATAAAAAGACCATAATGAGAATGTGAACATCATACTCTTGTTTGTGGTAACAAATTGGTGAGAATAACATCCACGTTCATCAGTAGATGAATTCATAACTAAAACCTGATGGATGCATACTATGAGATATTATGTAGTGGTTAGGACAAGCTTGTCCAACCCACAGCTGCAGGCACATGTGGCCCAAGACGACTTTGAATACAGCCCAACACAAATTCATAAACTTTCTTAAAACTTTAGGAAATATTTTTTGTGATTTTTTTAACTCATCAGCTAGTGTTAGTGTATTTTATGTGTGGCCCAAGACAATTCTTCTTCCAATGTGGCCCAAGGACGTCAAAATATCGGACACCTCTGGATTAGGAGAATTGAATTCCATGCACATGCAACAACATAACTAGATATAAAAAATATAGTCTTGATTATGAAAAGGAGAACTATATAAAATAATGTATTAATAAACGCATATTTCTAGAAAAGAACATTATACATTCTTCAAGGATACTTGCCTATCCAGATACATATGTTAAAGCAACTGTCAATGAAAGAAAGATGGGAATAAGCGTGGATCTCATGAATGATGAGGGAAAAGTGCTATTAATATAGTAAACTTAAATAAGAGCAAAGCTACACACAGATCAATGGCCAAGAACAGTGTATTATGAACTAAAGAGTATGATTAGTTCAGTTTTCTCTGCATCCTGTGGTCCAAATAAATTAAGCAACTCCTTTATATTCTGCAGTGTGTCCATCATATGAGCAGCGCAATTAAAAGTCATTAATTTGGGAAAGCACTATCTAGGAAATAGTCTTTAAAAAAATATCGGTAACACAGAAAGACATTCTTAAGAATTCCCATGAAGGCATAAGCAGAATGAAAAAGAAGTGCATTTGAAGTGATTTTATGTGAAATGTAGTTGTAGACCTCAGAAAGAACTCAGCTTGTTGAACATTGGAACCTGGAAAATTTAAACCATGAGATCTCTCCTGATCAGACAAGATGGGATTGAACACACACACACCACACCACACCACACACACACACACACTATGCCCCACTGCCCTATTTTAATTTATTTGTTATTGTTGCTTTTGCATTTGCTTGTTTTCTGTAAAGGAACTAATCCAGATCTTAATGTAAATGGTGCTATGCAAGTTTCACTGAAATCTGGTGCCATGATCTACCCTGATTAAATGGTGAGAATTTGTTCTCCAGGAGTTTCTAGTGTGGGACCACAGTGCATGGAGCCATGGGAACACTCTGCCTCCGTGCTCCTTCAAACAGAGGCCCAGCCTTATCATTTCTTTTGTGAACTCTCAAAAGCACCTAACTCAGAGTTCCGCACACAGCAAGAGCTCCAAAAACACTGTTAACATTTTGAAATATAAGAACAATTGATTTTTACTATATGAACCTGATTTGGACTACAAAGCTATTGTACCACTTGCCAAATTGCAAATTGAAGACCCAATGAGCATGGACAGAGTCCAGCCTGCTTTTAAAAGACAGGGTCTCTGGAAGGACTGCTTTGTCCACTTAACAAAGTGCATTGGTACACAGACATAAATAAGATTGAAATATACATGTTTTAATGGATCAGCAAAGATTAATAGAATGGGCTAGAGAGTCTTAAATGTTTAGAGAATGTGAGAAACCATGAATCTACGAGTTAGAAAGCCTTGGCTCAAATGCAATGCTACTATTTCAAGCAGTATGGCCATATCTCTCAGAAGTTCGGTTTTATCTTTAAAATGGAACATACACACTCCTCACTCACTGGATTTTTATAAAATAGCAAGCAATTTAATACATTGTATACTGTTGGATTAAATTACAGTGCTTATGATCTGATCTGGGGTAGGCCACATCATTGCTCTAAGGCTATTTCATCTTTCAAATAAGTTTAGGTATACATATATATATACACACATACATACACACACACATATATATACATATACATATATATGTGTGTGTGTGTGTGTATATATATATATATATATATATATATATACACACACACACACACACACATACATACATATATGCTACCTGAAAAATAACCAGCCATAAATGCCTTTATTTTTCATATTACATGGCTGGATACTTTCCAGACAGCCTTCTCACTGGATTCTTAAATGTATCCATACTCCCTTTCACTGGACTCTTAAAAGTACTCTGCAATTTAATATAATATCTAGTATTTAATTAATGTTACAAAGTTTACAAAGAAATTTCCTATCAACTATCTAATTTTACTTCTGAAAACTTCTGTGAAGTTAATGTTATTGTACCTACTTTTCTATTACTTGTTTTCCACTAGATTTTAAGTTCCATGGGACCCTGAACTTTGTCTTGTGTATCACCATATCCCCAGTACTTAATAAACTACCTGAAACATTGTAAGCACTTAGATTAAACAAAAAAATAAAAATTAAGGCTCAGAAATATTGTGACTTGCTCAACCTGGGACCACAGAAAGAACTTTTTTTACTTGACACATTATAGTACAGAATAATATTATGGTAAAATAACTGATATAAGGAACTAGAAAGTAAAGCCATCTTATTTAGTCCATCCAAAACTGATTTGGATAATCTACAACCAAACTTCAAGTAGATAATGTTAGAGAATATATTGATATTCTTTAATAAAATCACTTTGGAAATTATATATAGAAAAGGATGATGTTTATTCAGAAATTTTTCCTCTTTAAAATTATTTAGAAAACATAGCTCCCAGGCTTAACAGGCAAAGTCTATCATTTTTAACAGTGTTTTGCAAGTGTGGAGTATTTTTGAAAACAAAAGCTCTGGTGTTCTCTTAGGAGAGAATAAATAGAGAGAAAGTAGCAAGATGTGAAAATAGAAGCTGAGCAGAAATGTCCTTAAATAAGTTATTGGGGAGCATTAGACCTCATAGCAAGAAGGGAAAATTACTGGAGGAGTTTTAATTTTAAAGATAAAACAGCTTGTGAATAATCGAAGAGTAGTATGATTATAGATAAACCAACGCTACTACTTATTTCATAATTATCTTGAGAGGTAAAGGGGAAACCAGAATGAAGTAAGACGTAATTGTACGAGTTTAGTTAAGAGTTAACATAATATCATGCCTAAATATTATGATTAAAAAAAAAAAATCTTGCTATAGACATTCTTTGTGTTTATTTCACCTCTTACCAACATATCCAATTTGTATGGACACATTAATGAATATTCTAATTTTTCCAACAAATAATAACTGGGTTCATTCACGTTTTTGTGTTACCCTCCTTCTCAGTTACCTCACCTAGGGTTAACCAAACTGTAGAGGTTCATTTGTCCACCTAGTGGAAATGCCTGGAATTGCAGGAATAGTTTTCAGAGGCACGAAACTCTCTAATAGAGAGCTAAACGAAACTCAGATGTTCAACAAACACTAATTAGGTACTAGAAAGGGTGAGATGTTAGAACATAAAAATTAATTTTAGTGGCAACAAAATTTTAGAAGGTTTAAAGTACGTTATACACTATTGTACCAAAAGGTTTAAATGCAACTGTGAGGTATCTGGCATATAGTACTCAATTATTCAATTCAAAGTGCTACAGTTTAATTGTTTGCTCTAGTTGCACATATCTCAGTACACTTATTAAAACTGTATGTCTCACAACAGGATTCCAGCTCCTATGAGATAAATTTTGTTCAATACACATCTCAGAATGACCATTTGTCTACTCCTGATTGTGTTGGTCCAGTTTGAGTACTTGTCGCAACTAACTGATAATTGCAACAACAAAAAAAACCAAGAAAAAAATATGTGTTCTGATGAGCAGTTTAATACAGGGTGAGCATTATTCATTTTTCTTGGATATTACTCAATTTTCCCACTCTGCAGGAAAGGAAAAACCTGAATTTGTTTTATTTTGAAACAACATAATCTAAAACACTCTAACCTGTGAACTGAAATGCTTCTTTTAAAGCTTGTTGAAAACTATGACTTTGCTGACTAATTCAAAAAGTTGCAAGTGCATAGTCTGTAATTTAGGGTCTGAGCAAATTAAAACTATTTCCTAGCCTGCCCAAGGCCACAGAAGTTGCTGTAATAGCGTCTAGAGACAGTTTGCAAAGGAACTAGTGGATGCATGAAGACTTTTTGAAATACATGTTTTCTTTTGTCTGTGTCTATGTCATTCAGTGATACAGAATGAACTGAGCCCGAACACAGAAAGGTATCTCTTAGTTAGGATGCAAATACTTGATTCAGAGATGTTTTCTCTCTTTGGACCCAACTCTGGTCTTGAAATAGGATGCACTGATGTGCATGTCTGTGCGTAGCCTGCCTCCTATCTTAGGATGAAATGACCACCCTGGAAATCTGCTTTCATCTATTTGAAAAGTTCCAGACAAACCCATCCAATAAGAACATAGCTACAAACATAAGTAAGATTTAGATCTTTATCAATTCATTCAGGATTTTTTGTTTTTCATTCAAATATTTAATGAGCATAAGCCAGGTACTACACTCTTTGTCAGTTCTTGAGTTAAGATGAAGATGAAAACTACATTCAAAGAGTTTACTGTCCAGCAGCTAAAAGCCTACTTTTTCCTTTTGCTGAGTTTGTGAACACTGTCCTCAGATCCTTCCAGAACTACCTTCTGAAGCACACTTTCTGGGCAATAATTTTCTTGGCTTCCAAAGTGTACATAAATAATTAAGCCCTTCAATCAGTGGGAGAAGTTTGCTCGGGGGAAGGAGTTTACTCATTACATCCTATTTCCTGCCTATCTGTATAGAACAAAAAATTGAGAGGAGGTATCAGAGGGAAGCATGTTGACACGTGAACAGAGAACAGCATAGAGAAAACCCCTCTCAATGAGGCTTAAAAATGGTTGGCTGAATTGTTCTTCTCTCAAGGCAAAGTGATCCCACAAGAGACAAATCTTTGGGACACACTTGCTGCAGTTACCTCAGGCTCAGCAAACACTGTAGCCCTGCAAACCTTGGAGTAGAGCTAGATCCCTGGGTTAAAATGATGGATCCTGGTTAATAGACAAAATGAATGAGAAAAGTCAAGAGAAATGAAGTAGAATGTAATGAGATTAAGCAGGAAATGTGATGAAAAGGAAGGAGAAAAGAGAAAAGGAGCTCAAGATAGTGGACAGTAGGGGAAGCCGGGATGGCTCAGTGGGTTAAATGCTCGCTTTGCAGCCCCCGGGTCCGAGGATCGAATCCCGGCCCCGGCCCATGCAGATACATATCCTGACCTAGGGTGTGCTTCCCATGCAGGAGACCCCCGGCCCAGTTCCCGCCTTGTGCAACCCCTGCCCGCCTGTGTGAAATGAAACCATGTCGAAAACTGGTGACGTAGAACTATGGAGACTGCTCTGGGCCCTCCCCCTTCTCTCTGTCTCTCCCTCTATGTATTTCTGTCTCTGTGAAAAACAATAAAATAATCTTTAAAAACAAACAACAAAAAAAAAAAGGTAGTGAACAATTGAGAGAATAGCAGTTTGAACAAAGGAAAGAATAAAGCACCCAAATCGATTGCCTTAGATGTACTACTGTGACCCGCCACATGCAGATCACTACCCTGTGATTTATTCTTTTCACAGTATTGGTTTGCTATTGCTGAGATATAGTCTAAACACAAAGGAGCTATCCTTGGACTTTGAAAAGTCACCACAGGAATATCACCTCCCCTGTGAAAGCTTCCCCAACCTCCCAGGAAAGAGCATGATTCCCGTGTGCTCCAACAGTAGTACAAGGCTCAGATCTGTTCTAAGATGGAATTGGGCCTATTGTTCTTATTATTCTTATTATAACTAGAGTCCATACCTGGGGTGGGGGGGTGGGAGGGGGTGAGAGGGGCTCTAAATACCAAAAATCCTAGAGAATCATTGGGATTGGAGACAGACCACACACCTCTATGGGAAACTTCAGAATTTATCATACACACACCCTGCCACCAGCACCAGCATCACTCAGTGAATCTCAGGGATGGCTCAGAAAAAAAGGGAGGGGCCTCATAAGAAGTATAATATTCATGAAGACAGAATAGCCCCCCTCCCCAAGAAAGAGGGGTATGAAGGTCTCAGAAAATCACTTTTAAAGTTTAATGGTGCTTTAGAAAACCCAGAGTAGCATTTTGTGTCCTCATTCAACGTTATAGCCTGAACCTATGCCAGCAAACTGGAAGGAGAGGAAGGGACAGGAAAGATGGTGTGGTAGAAGATTGCTAGGTGGAGGGAGTACAAGGAGCATTGTTTTTGGCATTCCTACAGTTATAGACAATAGGTCTTATGTGAGTTTAAAGACCCAGCAGTGAGCATTTATGGGAAAATTAGATTTCCACAATATGAGGAGTGTTGGCGGGGACACATAAGGGCATATAACAGGGGTGTCCAACCTTCTGTCTTCCCTGGGCCACAATGGAAAAAAGGATTGTCTTGGGCTGCACATAAAATATACTAACATTAACAATTGCTAATGAACTTTAAAAAATCTCATCATGTTTTAAGAAAGTTTATGAATTTGTGGTGGGCCACATTCAAAGTCATCCTGGGCCTGCATGCAGCCTGTGGGCTGTGGGTTGGACAAGCTTGGCATATGATAAAGGAATGTAGTAAGATTTCACCACCTGGATATTGGCTAAAAGTTGTGGCCCAAACTCAGAAGAAACCACCTGACTAAGAGATACAGTTGTATGAGATAAAGGCAGGTACATCAACGTCATTCCTTTCCCTATCCAGCCCAGAGACCATTAACTACAATAGCAGTTTACCACCAACCAAGGAAAGAACAGCAGACTTGCCCTGTGAAATGATAAAAGATTTTTTTCCCTCTCCCTCTTTCAGAGCTCATACCAGAGTGGTGAGAGTCCTGAAGAGGGGAGATAGAAATGCCAGAACCAGAATGCACTTGCCTCCGTTTTCATTGTTGGAACCCGATCTCAAGCCTACACCGGTGGGATGGGAGAAGAGCTTGAACTCAGATAGAAGATGATCTAAAATGAACAGAGCAGAGTATTAAATATCACATAAGACTGTTCTGAAAACTCAAGAAAGATGCCAAGAGAGAAAATAAGGCCAATCTTTCTTCCAGGAAGTAGACATGGCAGGAAAGGTAGGTTGGACAAAACAGGTGGAAAGTTAAGTGATGCATTATTTTTTTTTAAGATTTATTTTATTGTGTGTGTTTTTTAAAGAGAAGGTGAGAGAAAGAGAGAGAGAGAGAGAGAGAGAGAGAGAGAAGCAGAAAGAAGTGGGGAGGGCCCAGAGCAGTCTCCATAGTTGTACATCATTAGTTTTGACATGGTTTCATCCCACATAGATGGATGTGGGACTGCACGGGTGGAACCAAACTGAGGGCCTCTTTCATGGGAGGTGAGAACCTTCACTGCCATCCTGGCAGTTACCAGTTTCATGCCAGAGTTCAGCATGTGGATTTTGCATGGGCTGGGGCCGGGATTTGGTCCCCAGACCTCATGGTTGCAAGGTAAACACTCAAACTGTTGAACTATCCTGGCATCCCCAAGTGAGGCATTATTAAAGAATATATTTTTATGTTTTTTATTTCCAACCAGTTGAGAGTCCTCAATAAACTGGTTTCTCATTACAATGATAGGACTTATCAAATTTGACATGGGTATGCCTAACTGACCTACTACAATGTAAATTCCCTGAGGGCAAGGACCAGTAGCTATAGTACTTAGTAGATATTCAATATATGTCAAATAAAACTAAATTTTAAAATTTATTTTAAGACAAGTGAAACTAGGTTATCTATGAATTTTTTTCACATTCTGTAATTCAACAAGTTCTCCTACTAACCTCATTTGAAAAAGTCTATTAAAATAGCTGGGACTAAAAACACACGTTAATTTGATGAAACCACTGTATTACTTCCACCAGGTGTGGCAGACTATTTCAGTAATGCCCTCTCCCCCCCCCCCCCCC